>JABUQX010131232.1:0-35192 GCA_015478945.1 Trachelipus rathkii | reverse complement strand
ATATATATAATATACTTATATATATATATATAAATATATAATATTCAGTGAATGGAGATTCCAAATTTCCAGCCATGCCGATCCGATACGAGACAGTCAAAGGTGCGATTTCCAATTCTATTCGATTCCCGATATTCCAATTCTTTATATCACCTACGTAAATATATATATATATATTTATAATTATATATATATATTATATATATATAGTAATATATATATATAGTATATATATAATATAATACAGTATAGATAGATATATATATATATATATATATATATAATATAATATATATATATATATATATTATATTATATATATATATTAATTATAATATATATATATAATAAATATATATATATATTAAGTATATAAATAGAATAGTAATATATATATAATATATATATATAATATAATATATATAATATAGATATATCATAATATTCTTTCATAACCTATCCATATATAAATTAAATACTATATATCTAGTATATATAATATATATATATATCCAAATCATATTTGTACTATATAGTAATATATATATATAATAATATATATTATATATATATATAATAACTATAAATAAAATAAAAATAAATCTAATTATCTTTATGTAAAATATATCTTTTACAATATAATGATTTAAAATGCCTAAATTTCTAATGCAGACTAATTTCAATTTAAAAACGCTTTAAGACCGCTTTTGATATACTTGTTAAAAAAGACTTGCTTAAAAGAAATAATTAGTTATATTACCCGTACTGAAGAACCACTGAACACAAATAATACCTGATCGACAAATGCTTTGTCATTCAGTTATAGAGGTTTCCGTTTTTTTTTTAAAATTCCTTAGACAATTTTTACTAAGTAAGATCTTGAAGCGAAATTATTGCAATATTATGTAGTACAAACCCACGACTCTAAATGTTGTGCAAAAAACATGGGACATATGTCCGTTTTCGAGTGCATTCCATTTTACGAAGAATAAATTGATCCCCAATTCTGAAAAGTCCTTTAAGAGCACTTTCCACGGAAAAGGGGGGCGAGCTTAAAATTTCTACAAGACACCCAAATGGAAAGTACCTTATATTCTATGACCACCCACTGTATAAGGGACTTTGCTGAATTTTTAATAATTTTTCATTATTATATATATTAGATTATATATATATATATACTTATAATAATAACATCTTCAATTTTTCAATATATGTGTCATATTCTCTCTTATGGAAATCATGTTTCACTTTACCGTTTTAAAAGTCTTATCTCTTAAAATCCAGAAAAAAAGACTTACAAAAACTTGAAGTCAAAAAACTATAATACTTCCAGTATCACTATTTTTCCCCTTTATTCTGTTGATTAAATTAGATGAAATCTAAATATTGTTTAAAAGTACGCGGAACACGTTTTCCTTTCCTTTATACAACAATTTTCGTAACAATTCCAATTCTAAGAATACTCTTCCACTTTTTGATGTTATATTTCATCCTCAAAGGAATGTAGTTTAAAGCGTGATCAAGATAGTATGCACGCTCACAAGAATTTATCCTATTCAGTATAAGTAAATGCTCCTATTTTTTACTTGAATTTTTAGATTGCTGATACTGTAACCCAGGTCCCTCAAAGAAGTCCTTTTTTCCTTACTCTCTTCCAAAAAACTGCAAACCACTTTCATATTTTGGATTTATTCTGCATCCACTATGATTATCCTTGGGATATCCAATAAATTTATGTACAACAACAAACTTTTTACGGTATTTTTTAGCAAATTATTTCAAAAAATTTTCCGGTTTCTAAAGCATTTGCAAGATTTGATTGATTGATTCACTGTCAATTAATAAAATGAGAACCCGTCTTTGTTCAAAGAGAGTTTTTTTGAAAAAGGATAAATACTGCCCTGATTACATCTGGTTTACCTCCTGAATAACGAATCTGCTATGGCATAAAATTAAATCTTAGTTATATTCTTCAATACTTGGCCAATTAGCATTGAGGCGAGTGATTAAAATGACCTACGATTTGTCTGTATTGGATAAAATTTTTTTCACGTCTCTTTGCTCAAATATGGCATCATTGGAACTAGTGTTGTCAAAGAGTGTAAAAAGCAAGGTAATCTCTGGAATCGTGTAACTCCTGCAGCCAGATTAGGTGCGTTATCCCTTACTATAAAAAATTACTAATTGCAAGAAAAAATTGAATATCTTCCAATTAACATTTTGGAAAGCACCACATCCCTATAAATTAGTACTGCTGTGATGATAACAGAAAAAGGACTCGAATGATAAGCATTTATATTCAATAGCCTCCTAAATATTACCAAGCCTACAAGCAAATATTATCACGCCTAACTACGAGTTCGGTATATATTTATCAAAAATATATTAAACCTTACATAACTAACGAAACATTGTCAAATGTCTGCCTCACCAATCTGTCTGAAAATCATAACATGATATCTTAGACTCTCCGTAAATGATGCGCCGCTCAATCCATTTTCTTTAATTAAATAGAATTAAGGAAGAACTGACATTAAAAATCAATACGGCAGACTTCGAAATAGTCTTTGAAATATCATATAAATCAATAAAAATATTTTACAGATTGATTACCAAAGAACGGTCAAAGAATCTGTTAGTACAATATTGTAACCGATTCTTATTACCGATTCCGGTGTGAAAAAACAGCCATTCCTCCGATTTCCTGATTGCCGAATTTTACTCGATTAATCGTCCCATCACTTAATAATATATATATATATATAATATTATTTATAAAATAAATATATTAATTATAATAATATAATATATTATATATATATTAATATATAATATTATATATACTAATATATAAAATAATAAAATAATATATATATATATAAATATATTAATAATATAATAATATATATAATATATATATATATAATATATATATATATATTAATATAGATAATGATTTATTATATGATATATATAATATAATATAATCATAATATATATATATATTATATATATATATATATAAATAATATTAATATATATATATATATTATAATATATATATATATACAAATTAATAAATTATTATATATATATATATATATATATATAATAAATATATTAAATATTAAAATATTAATATATATAATAAATACGAAAATATGAAAAATTACAAATATATTATAATTATTAATATTAATAATATTATTTTAAATTTATAATAATATAATATATATATATATATTATATTATATATAATATAATATATATATATAGTACCTTAAATAATAAAAGTTTGTTAGAATTATCACTCATAATATCTACTATGCAAGTAGATTGAAATCTCTCATTCTCTCTCTCCTCTCCCCTCTCTCTCTTCTCTATCTCTCCTTCTCTCTCTCTCTCTTCTCCTCTCTTCTCTCTCCATTATATAAATATATATATATATATATTATAATATAATATATATATATATTATAGATATATATATATAAAATATATTAATAATATAATAATGATATAAATAATATATTATAAATAATATAATATTATTAATATTAGTAATATATATATTATATAATAGTATATATATAATATATATATATATTAATATAATATAATAGTATATAATATATATATAGTAAATATTATAATAATTATATATAATAATATATATATATATAATATAAATATATATATATATATATAGTATACTATATGCTTCCTTGCATTTGGTCACACAAACATTAAAAATGTACTCATATCTGAGTAAGAAAAAAATGAAAAATTTTACGAGAAGATCTCGAAATCCAGATTGAGATTAGTCAAAAGCAGAATAGGATTTACGGAAGTTGAAATGATATCACGAAAGCTACTATATAAGCAATAGCAAACTTATTATTCCTCGCAGTCACAATTTCAAATATTTACATATGTTGCAAATTACTGGCTAATTTTATCCTTTTGTCTACTGCTTAATAATGTTAGTATAAAAGTTTCTTCATATCTAGTTTATTGACTTCTGAAATTCTCTACTGTATCATAAACTTATTGAAATAAAAAACTTATGGACTTCCCTCCTTACATACATCGAAATAATGACATAAAAACTGAAGATGTTTTCCGACTTTGCTCACTCTCATGCCCATCAATTAAAGTTTAAAATCAGTAGGATAAGTTTAAGAAGAATTTATATAAGATGTTATTTCCATTTTTTCTTATTATATTGGCTTTTCCACTAATATATATATTATATATAATATTATGATATTTATTATTATAATTTAATATATATCTATAATAATATAATTTATATATATTATATACTATATATACCACTATATATATATATAATATAATATATAATATATACAAAAGACAGATAAAACTTTGTTTACTAAACTAAAAAATCATGGATACGCCAAATTATATAGATATATATTTATTATTATATTATTATTATATTAATATATATATATATATTATATATGATATTATATATTATTATTTATTATATATATTATTATATATATATATTTATTATAATAGATTATTTATATAATATATTCCAATTAATATTATATATTATATCTATATTATTTTATATATATTATATTATATTATTACTATTTTATTTATTTATTTTTTATTATTAGTTTTTTTTTTGTATATGTGTTTTATATTTATTTTTTTTATATATTTTGTGTATATGTTTTTCGTTAATTATTATATTTTGTATTATAATTTATTGTATTTTTTGTTTATATTATATTATAGTATATATATAGAAACTAATAATTAAAGTGATTTTATATATAGATATTTATTTTATATTATATAATATTGTAAACGGTGTTGTACAATATGATTAGTGAATATATACTATATATTAAGATATATATTATAAATATTACTAATATATATTAATACTATATATTATCCAAGAAAAGTATTTGGAACCACGTTCTGGGAACCAAATCATTCCTTTGGTATCTCCGCGTTTTATCAGAAGGCTAGTGCAACCACATATTAGCAACCCCGATTTGGTACAACAACTCTCCTCAAAAATTGCACTAAAAATACGAAAAAAAATTTAACTCCTCCAGACTCAAAGCCAATAACGACACACCAATATTCTCCTTTAGTTACTGTCTCATCACAAAGCCATGCATGTCATTTCACCCTTTATATTAAATAAACCTGAGTTCAATAGCCTAGTGATATCGTGCCGGAGACTGGAAAACTGCCCCGAGATGCCTTCTTTTAGAGGAGGCGTAGATGGGTAACCTCTTTGATCTTTCCAACTTACTTCACATAGCTATTACTTTTATTGTCTAAAATCTTTGAAACCTTCCTTAAATCTCATTTCCTCGATCATCTGGGGTTTCATTTCCATCCTTCAGATCATCAGTATAGCTTTCGCCGCTCGAGGTCAACTGGTGCCATACTTTCATATCTCACTGACTTATCGTCTTCTGTTGTCAAGGATTATGGGGAGTCTTGTGTGATGGAGCTTGACATTTCGAAAGCTTTTGACCGAATGGCATGCGTCACTACTCTCATAGCTCCCTTCCTTTGAGTTTCCTTATTATATGGTCTTACTTATAGCTATTTCTCTGGAATCGCTCTTAATACTACATTGATTATATCGTAACTCTTCCTCCCTTCCATAGTGTCCGTATCCGCAATTCTGTATTTATCTCCGCATTTATCGCTTTCTTTAACGATCTTCTCATGCTGCTACTTCCAACTTTGATTCAACATATTGCACTAAATAACATCGCCTACCATTATCTTCAAATCATTGCAAATCTTTTGCATCTTAATTGGCATTCTCTACTTCAAATTCCGATTCTATTCTCCGATTTGATAAGTGCTAAACGTGGAATATGCAACTAGTGAATTCTCAATCTTTAAAAAACACAACTTCTCACATCTCCCTCTTTAAATAAATTTCCTTCACCCCATCTCTCTCCTCTTCTCTCTCTTTCTTATCTGAGACAACATAAAAACTGTCCTAACAAAACAACAAACTATCTTGGAAACCTATTCACAATAGTCTATGGTGGCCTCAAATAAAGCATGACTATGTTCCAAAATGCGGAATTTTTCTTCTCCGAATAGTCAACCAATAAAAAATGGCCTCTCCCCCTTGTATACTATTTTCGTTCGTTTGATGAAACGTTGGGTCTAACAAGAACTAAAAAATACTTCCCACACTACGTCAAAAACTCTATCTGACTCTCTATCCATTAGAATGACTTGATGCACTCAACCACTACAACCATGCATTCCGCCCTCGCAAAAAAAATCACAAAACTATATGTAAAATCATACTATTTAATATTAATTATAACACAAAGATACTTACTATATATAATAATTATAACAATACACTTAAATTAATATAATTATATTATATATATATATATATATATTAATATATAAATATAAATATGCAATTTTTTTTTTTTGCTTCGTTGTTCCGGCGCGTTCTAGCCACTTAGGGCCGCCTCATATTCTGCCTCCTAAGCATGCCTAGTTGCCTACCGTAAGAGGTCTTGATCACCTATCTCTACCCTAAGGTACTACAATGGAAGTTGCTCAAAGCAACCTCCGCATTTCCTCGTCCATTGCACCACTCTTCAAGCACAAAGAGTTCCTGCTATCTCATTAAATTCCGTATGAATATCGGAACCTTTTGTTGCCCATATTCCTATACACCACACCTCTTCTTCTTGTAATCGTATAACTCCTTGCATCACAGTTTTTGACGGTAATGTCCCTCTTTAAGTTGCCATCTGGCTCACTTTAAGCTTATTAGATTTGGCGGTTTCTTTATTTCATGTTTTTGAATTTATATTCCTTCCCCTCCATGAAAAGATCTCCCGGGATGTATTACCCCATAAATATATATATTATAATACTACTATATTATTAATATATATATTATATATATATATATAATAATAATATATAATATATAATAAATATATATATATAATATAGTATATATATATAATATATTATATATATATTATTATATTTAAATATAATATATATATATATATTAAAATAAATATAATATATATATAATATATTATAATCATGATTATATATATATATATAATAATATATAATATATATAAATATATATTAATATAATATATATATAAATATTATATATATAATATAATATACATAATATAATATATATATAAAATATAATTAATATATATATATATATATATATATAGAATATTATAATAAATATTTAAATATATATATATAAAAATATATATATATATATATATATATTATAATAATATAAAATAAATATTATAATATATTAATATATATTAAATATATAACATTATAATATATATTATATATATATTAAAATATATATAATTATAATTATAAATATATATATATATATATATTATATAATATATATATTAATATATATAATATAATAAAAATATATTAATATATATTAATAACTATATAATATATATAATAATATATATGTTATGATATTTTGTTTAAGCACAACTATCATCGATCCATATCTTCGAAAAAACTACAAATATTACAGAAAAAGGGAATTACATTGATTGAAACCTGGCAAAATTATGCGAAACTGTAAAAAAAAAAAAAAAAATAAAAAAATAAAAATGCAAAAAACATCAACTATACTCAAAAAACCTACCACCAATAGCTACAGCGAAAGAATACATTTTGAATCCTTGTAAAATTTAGATATGAAATTTAAATAAATAAAAAAAATAAAATATAATAAAATATAATATTGCTATTTTTTTTTTTTAGACATTTGAACATTAATATAATATATATATATTATTTTGCAAAGAATTACACGGCAATGATATTAGGGGCTCTAGCACCTCGGGAACCACAGGGGACGTTTACACATACCCGTAGGAGGCGAGGAACCCCCGCGACACCCAAATACCAAAGACTGGGGGTTCCGGAGACCCTCCACGGGGTATGGAAAACCTCCCCCCCTTTGTTCCCCGTCGTCTTAGTATCACAATATCTATGTGCCTCAAAAAATGATTATATCTCAGTATAGTCGAATTTTCTCTTCCGAAAAGGCCAACCAAAAAAATGTCCTCATCCCCCTATATGGACGATTTTCTTCTTGTTAGGATTGGAATACGTTTGGCAAAAGACTAAAAAACTGTCCCACGCTACAAACCAGCTGACTACTCTATCCATTGACGTGAACACGTTGATTCACTCAAGAGCTCCTCTTAACCATTCCATTCCGCCCTAGGGCAAAAAAAAAATCACAAAAGCATATATAAATTATATATATATAATATATATAATAATAGATATATATAATAATATATTATAATATATATATATAATATATATAATATAATTATGATATATAATATTATTTATATACTAATACATGTCAGTATTATAATAAAATAATTAGTCATTTTTTTTTTTTTTTGCTGTTCTTTTTTTTTTTTACCGCGTTCTAGCCACCTAGGCCGCCCTCATATTCTGCCTCCCTAGGCATCAGTGCCTACGTTTAAGAGCCCTTGGATGCAACTATCTCCTTTTACTCTAGACTACTAATGAAGTGCCTCGAAAGCTAACCTCGCATTCCTCTCCATTCACACTCTTCAAGCACCAAAGATTTCCTCATCTCAAAATCCGTATGAATATCGGTAAAACCTTTTTTGTTCTCCCATGTCTACATCCTCACCTCTCTCTCTGTGAAATCTCCTGTCACTTCACATGTTTTGGTACGTTAAATGCCCTCTTTTTAATTTCCATCGGGCTCACTAGGGCTGAATTGACGGTTTTCTTATTCATGTCATTAATTAATTTTCTTTCCCTCCACCATGAAAAAGAAATTCTCCCGGACGTGATATTACCAGTAATAATATATAATATTAATATATAGTATAAGATATTAACATATATACCTTATTACAGATCTATTATTAACATATATATATAATATATAATATAATATATTTTTATATATAATACTATAATATATATATATAAATACTCATAATATATATCATATAATAATATGATAATATTATATAAGATATAAAATATTATATATATATATATATATTAATATCTATCAAAAATAAATATACTATATATATTAAAATTTATATATATATTATATATAGTATTATTATTTTATATACATAGACATTTAGAACTATATATAATATCAATATAATATAATATATATATTTAATATATTATCACTATATCTTTCTCAAAATTATAATAATTATATAATAATACAATTATAATATAATTATATAACTATTATATAATATATTCATAATATATTCAATATATAGTTATAAATATATATATAAGATATATATTTATATTAATATTATTATTATATATTAATATATTATATATTATTAGATAAAATATTATAATAATATTAATTAATAATTATTACATATATATAATATATATATTATAATATCATTTAATATATAATATAATATATGTGATATGCTTTAATTAAAATAGAACGACAACTATCATCCGATCCCAAAAATCTCAATAAAATCTACACAATATTACAGGAAAAAGAATACATTTGATCCTGGAATGTATCATTTGCAATGGACTAGCTATAAAAAAAATATAAAAAAAAAAAATGAAATAAATAAAATAATACTCCAAAAACTTACAAATCAAGCACGCAATACAAGTCAAAACATGTACAATAAGTTACATTCAAATCTGCCTCACATTAGAGAATAATTAAAATATAAATAAAAAATAAAAATAAATAAATATAAATAATATATGCTATTTTTTTTTTTTAGAGCATGCAGTGTACATAATATAACCACATATATAATTATATTGCCAAACGATTATCACGACCAATTGTATGGCTCAAGCCGACGGAACACAGGGACGTTTTCCATTACCCCGTAGGGGCGGGAGACCCCCGCGACACCCAAATACCAAAGAGCGGGGTTCCGGAGACCCTCCCCGGAGGGACGGGAAATTCCTTACACGTAGTCCCGAGGCGAGAGACCCACTCCGCTTGTATTCGTAGTTAAAAGAAAAAAAAGTCAATAAAATTTGAATAGGACGATATCTACTTAGATAGTTTATCGTCGTTTTGGTAGATCTTTAGAAAACGTCTTCTAAATTGTCTTTGCACTTCTTTGAAGTTTACGTGCATTAATTAACTGTTTAGGATAATTTTCTTTCATCTAATGTCTCACGAGTCATTTGTATAAGATTTATGTGGGCCACTATTGCATATTATACTATTATCAATGTGTACTATGTGTATTTTACACAAAGAATGCTATATCAATCCACATTTAGCTTATATCATAAAGACAGTTACACAATGTGTTTGATGGATAGTATTTTGTTTATAAATATACCTATAACATTCTAAATCTCCTAGATTTAAATATTTTTTTAGCGAATATACATGTTATATTTAATTATACCTAATTCAAATAGAAAAGTCCTTTTACCCTGTTGGCATTAGTTAGTATTGATAAAGTAGGTATATTTTTATTAGAGTAAATAGGTGAGGCCGCTAAACCAATTAATTCATCACCGTATTATAGATAGTATATAATATATATATATATAATTATATTTAATATAATATATAATAAGATATATAATATATTATATATTAGATATATTAATATATAATAACCCATATATTTCCAGTATATATATACCGTATATATTTATGTGCTTTATGATTTATCGTATGTTGTTTTTATATTAATAATAGGATATATTATATAATTAATATTATATATATAGAAATATATATATATATAATTAAATAATATAGATATTTATATATATTATATATATATATATATATAATATATATATTATATATAATAATATATAATATAAATAGTATATTAATATATATATATAATATATTTATATATAATATATTTATATATTATAACATCGTAATATGGTCAGTAATAGATTTATTCTACCAAATCCTGATTAAGTTTCACAAACGTCCAAATTATTCAGAATATTGTATTAAATATAATATAAAGAGAAAATTATTTAAATTATATAAAAGATATAAATAAAAAAGAAATATTATTGTTAAACCAATAGTTATTACTTTACTTTACAGTCTTTACCATTTAATTATATATATATATATATATATATATATATATATATATATATATATATAGGATAATAAAATTACAGACTATTATTAAATAACAAACTAGTGTCAGTCAAACGATCTGGCTAAATAGGTCAATTTAGTAGT
This sequence comes from Trachelipus rathkii, assembly GCA_015478945.1. Taxonomy (NCBI): domain Eukaryota; kingdom Metazoa; phylum Arthropoda; class Malacostraca; order Isopoda; family Trachelipodidae; genus Trachelipus; species Trachelipus rathkii. The sequence continues at coordinate 23,869 of JABUQX010131232.1, read as the reverse complement.
TATGCGCTCGAGATGTATTTTAGTGGCTAAAATATTCCCACTATAAAGCAAGTTTTTGGAATTTCAATAAAATGCGTGAAATTTATCTAGAGACGAGTGGTATGATCCGACAGACGGAAACCGCAGACCGCTTTGCATTTGTCTCTCAAGAACGTCAATCATACTTATCCACCAAACATTGCAAAGACAAATATTTAATAGAAAATTTTATATAGGAAATAATAGAAATAATAGGAATAAGTAAATATAAGAGACCACTCAAATCAAGAAGATGAGGTACTTACAATATATATATACTTTATTAATTTATTTGAAGTCATTAATTCTAAACAGTTATACTATTCATTGACAAATAAAGTAACAAAGAAAAAATTTATAAAAAAAAAATACAAAATACTAATTTTATTGAAGTATTATGGAAACTAGCATTTTATATAATAATTTTATAATTAATTATAAATATATTAATTATTATATATAAAGACTATAATATAAAAATAGATTATAAATAATAGAATACATATTATATTAAATATATCTATACATAAGTATTTTAATATAAATATATATAATATAATATATATATATATACTATATATATAATATATAATAATATATTATATAACACATTGAGCCTACATCCTTACATGAACAAAAAAGTGCGGAGAATGCGGTATTAGTCGTTTGTATTTGAAGTAGTATAAGAATTGCGTTGCGGACTGTCAATTATTGACAATGCTATATGCTATTTCTAGTATTTACATACATCTCTAAATTAATGTAGAATAGAATTAATATATATATATATATATAATATATATATATATATATATTATTATATATATTATATTATATATAGTATATAAATAATATTATATTTAATAATATATATATAAATATATATATAATATATAAATAGTATATATTATATATATAATTATATTATATTATATATATTATATATAAAGATATATATAATTATTATATATATATATATATTATATTATATATATTATATATTATATATATAATAAATATATATAAGATATAACTATTACTAAATATAAACTGTGAAATATATCTTTATATATATATATATATATATATACTCATGATAGCTAGTTAATAATATATTATATATATAGTATATATATATATAATATTAATATATATATAGTAATTATATATAATTATATTAATATTAATATAATATAATATTATAATATGATTATATAATATATATAATATATATATATTTATATTAAATTATATATATATATATATATAATTAATATATTAAAATATTTATATATAATTAAATATATAGATTATATATAATATAATTATGTATATATTAATTATATATTTAATATATATAATATATATAATTAATTAATATATATATTAAGTAAATATAAATATATATATATAATAATATTATTATTATAAATATATATATATTATATATATATATATAATAATATATAAATTAATAATAATATATATATATTATATATATATATATTATATATATATAATAATACATATATATATATATATATATATATAATTATATATATATATAATTATATTATATTAATATATATTATATATATATATTATATAATATTATTAAAATAATATATATATATATATATAATAATATAATAAAATTATAAATATATATAGATATATATATATATATATATTATATATATTATATATATATAGGAGAAAAGAAGAGGTAAATGATATTAGTGGTGTTAAATTAGTTAAAGGTATTAGCTTCTATAGAATTAGTAGAATGTGTTTAGAGTGTTTAGAGGGAGAGTTGAATTTTGGTAGTTATAGATAGATGATGAATTAATTATCTATAATATAGGTTTAGTTATAAGGGTCCCGTAGTCTTAATATCTAATATAGTTATATTTAAGATGATGTTTGCTAAGTATAAGATATAAGGTGAGGGTAGGATAGAGGGGTATATTATGAAATATGAGATGGAAGAATGTGTATAAAAGGAATATAGATGAACAGTTTAGATACTGCCCTAGGGCGTATAAAGATAACGCGGATAAGTATATGAGTAAATTAGTTATTATAATTATTGAGTAATTGTATATAGAGAATTGTAGACATAATAAAATGAGCTTAAAAAAATAAATCCATATAGGTATAGATAGTAAAATAGTTTAGTAGTTTATTGAGGAGGAGAAAAGAGAGGGAGGTGATTTCGATAGGGGTTAGATTGGAAAAGTTAAAGATTTTTAGATTATTAGGATGGAGTTTATATTAGTAAGGTATAGAGGGTAATGAATAAGAGATAAGAACTATAAGATAGTGTAGAATATAGGTAAAGGTAGAAGCTATTAGGTAAGGTAGTCTGTAATATATAAGTAGAGTAAGAAAATTAGTGTGGAAAGAGAATTTATACAGAAAGTAATAAAGGAGGTTTTGTGAAAAAATTGGATGACCAGCTGTGTGTGTTGGTTGGTGTTTATAAAATGATATTAGAATATGTGACCAAAATTGCTGCAACGTTTGCTACAAGTGGAAAACGTTATATTTGTTGTGAGCAAGCCTATTGCCAATGGCACAAAATATTGTAGGATACAATAAGTGACTTAGTGTAATGAATCGAAGAGCAAGACTATAGAAGAATGCTTGCTATGTCAAGTTTGGTATACAGATAGATCTTTCTTGCACGTATTGACCGCAGATAAGCACACAATTTAAAATATAATGTAGAGGTTATCAAAGACTGATTGCGCAAGAGAAGGAGATGTGGTGTAGGCATACTAGTCGTGTTGTGTGTATGGGACGTAGAAGGTGAATATGGTATTATAAATATAATCGATTGCATCGATTTTTAGAGTAATAGATGATATATATAGAATACATAGAGGGATTAGTAGGAGTTAGTAAGCAATATATATAGAGAAGAAGAGAGATAAGTCAGGAGCGAAGTAAGGGATAAGGTGTATTATATTAATTTGAATAATATATTACTATGAAGGATGATAGGGTAATGATAGTAGTAATAAGTATATAATATAAAGGTATTAGTATAATAGGTTAGGTTTTGCGTATAATATAGATAAGAAAGTGGGGGCTAAGGAGGGTAAGCTTTATATATTGGGTAGTGAGCTGTAAGATAGGGAGTTATAGTAAGGTAAGTATGAGGTAAGACTATATAGTACGATATACCATCATACCCCCTCAAGCGGGTAGAAATAAGTACTTAGGTAAAATAAAAATAAAATAAATAATAAAATAATAATATTTATAAATAAATATATATATATATATTTATTATATATAATATATTATATAATATAATATAGATATATATTATATAATATATAATAATTATAAATATATATATATATTAATATATATATATAGTATAATTAATATATATATAATATAATATATATAATTATATATATATACCCATATAATATAATATATATTTATTAATATATATTATAATATATAATATATATATATATATATAGATATATAATAGTATATATATTTATATAATATATATATAATTAATATATTATAATAAATATTATAATAAACGATATATATAATATATATATATTATATAATATAATAATATATAATATCAGTAGACGTACCACATCTGTACAATATATATGATATGACAGTCATGTCCCTTACAAAAATAATAATGATATATTGTTAAATAATATTATGTTATATTCATGATATTATGATAGAAAAATTATAATATGACAGGAGTCACCATTTTATATCTCCCTAGAAGAGAATAATAAGTTATAATTTTATGTCTAACGAAAGTAGGATTAGGATCTGACAATATAATTAACTACAACTAGGGATCCATTCCCTTTTAAAAAATGTGCTCAGAAAAACATTCTTTCCTTACCTTTATTTTCTTCCCCGGACAGATCTTTTTACGGGGGGGGGTTCCTGCCCCCCTTTTACCCGGCGGGGATAGTTGAAGCAACCGCCTGCAACCCAGGGGCACTTCCGCGTGGCGCTACTGTTCCTGCGAGTGTTGAGTACGGTTTTTCAATGTTATTGGGGCATTTCCCACATTAAGCTCACAATTCAAATTCTCCCCTCTCCATTCTACCTCCCTCTGGGCACTGCCCATATTCCTGTACATTACGCCAGTGTACGTTGACCGTGGAGTGTTAATGTTATGCATGTTTGTAACCATATTAGTTCGTCATTATATGTTACTTCCATAATGAGACCGAGCTTTATTTTATTGTCTATAAATATTTCCTATACCACCCACCCTTATGTATTATATCTAACCGGCTAACGCTATGTTTATTCAGCCTAAATGAACGTCAACAGGTGCATAAATACACAGTACTTAAATGTTCCAGGAGTTAGTCATAAGGTGCCTCCATAGCATGGTAGGAGCCCGCCGCCCGCGTCCAATATTCCGAGATGTGATTCACAGGCCTGCGCGCTTCAACCGCTAACGGAGTATATAATATAATATATTATATACTTACGCGTATGAGAGTTAACATGCCTACCGTCGAAAGGAAAGTACAATCTCGGTCAACGTGGACTGGATATATATATATAATACTTAATTACAAATTGGCTTACATATAAGGTAAAACTTAACCTAACTTAACTTTAACATTTAAACTTAATACCTAAACTAACTTTAACTAATACTTTAACTTACTTTATAACTTTAACTTATATATAAATTTACATATACTTATATTTAACTAACTTAATAATAACTTTAATATATATGCGTTTTAACTAACTAACTTTATAATTGAACCTCATAAACCAACCTAAAATGGGTATTACCAAGGAAAAGTAATATGAGTTATTTATTTTAATATTTATATTTAATTTATAATAAATTATAATATAATATATATATAATGTGTGTGTGTGTTGTGGTGGGTTGATGTGTGTGAAATACTAGTAGTCCAGAAACCGAATCATGCTTTCAAATGAGTATGCGATTCAGTGCCAGACGTCACACGTAGATATGACGTCATTTATTATTTAAAAAATCTATCCGAAATGGAATTAAGATCAAAGTGCCAGTCGGAAAAGAGAATCGAAGTCTCACTCGCCTAGAGGTTTTAAGACCTATTTACTTATATTCAAACAGGTGAGTTACCGAATGAGCCATCTGAGTCCACAAGAACTGCAGACGTTTTTGTTATGTCATCCACAATAATTACTTATTAGGCTAAAGTAGAGATATCGGAACTCATTATTCTATATAATACTGATATATAAAATATAATATAATAATATATATAATATATATATATATATAGATATATTAGGGTTTAATAATAAATTGATTTGAGGGTAATATTTACCGTTATTCCTATAAATTTATATTTCGGGTTACAATTATGTCCTCGCTCCCAGGGTAGAGATTTTATATCTGTATAACCCTTACCTGGCATATTATAAATTAATATAAATAATATTTAATTAATTTGATATTAAATAATTATATTATAATAATTATATTATAATAATTAAATATATATATATATATTACTAAATAGTATAATATATATATATATATATATATATATATATATATATATATATAATATATATAATAATATAGAATAATATATTAATAATAAATATATAAATAATATATTATGATAAACGGTGCCAGATACCATCACATTCTTCACGTGTTATTTAGTTAAACTATTCATTGAAATTATAAATTAGCTAAAAGAATCAATGTTTCAGATTTTCTGTGATTAGAATATATAGGTATATTATAATATGAGAAACTATAATACATGATTATTTTATCTACGTATACATACTTTAAATGATATACCTTCATAGCCACATATTATTATAACATTATATGAATAACAAGCAATGAAAATTACTTAAAAGTATCCTTTTATAATCAAATTTTCTTCTTAACTCCGATAAACCTATCAAAATGTAATTGCTTTAACAGTCTTTCAATTATCTAATTAAAAAATTAAATTTAATATAACTATAAAGTACTGCTAAAATATTACTGATTTAATCTACAATTTATTAACCAATTATTTATATTTACTATATCATTAACAACTTCATGTATATATCAATTATTTATAGATATTGACACTAAGGATGATTTATATACTACAGAATCACAATAAGTTAATTGTAAATAATTCCTTCAATGATAAATAGAAAAGAGCAACAAGGTAACAAGAACCTAATAATTACAGAAAATATTAAATAATTTTAACTACATCATACAAGTCTACATAAGAGTTCATTCAAGAAAATCAATTTACTAAAAATGCCTACCACTTACTAATGCAGCGTAACTTATAATACTATATAAATAATAATGATATAATAAACGAAGAACAGATAACTTATTTAAATTTACCATTTTTTATTATTATCATAATTTACCTTATACTTCATCTCCCAAATTTATTGCTCGGAGACCCATGATAAATTAATATATCATTCGAATGATGTAATTAATAATTCAACTATAGGTAGTAGATAAATCTCGTAATTAGATTTTACAACATATATAAGAAATTAAATTATATGCTACTATCCAATAAATATAAATGGATTAACTTAAAACGATCAGATAATAGAACCATTAAGATTTTACCATTATAAATGTGACTGACAACTTCTTCAGGACACGGTAAAGAGATAGTTTACAATATAAATACTGACGAGTCACATTAATTGATTAATAATAACAATTACTAATAATAAAAGTAAAATACCTACATTTTTTCAAATATTCGAACACCAGACTAGTTCGGACTTATAACTACTTATTTTAAACGTATAAGTGATGAATGTCCAATTATTGCATTAATATTAACTTACAACGTAATATCAAACAAGTTAAAGATACTTTACGTAGCAGTTATTATGCCTTCCTCTATGATATTCAAGATATTTATACTATCTCCTCGATGCCCTAACGTTCTCTACCGAAGAGAAAGATGTACTCAATAGATACAATGTACAGTATCCCACCAATATAATAGTTACTGTAAAATCTACACTTTATATAATTCGTATATATCTTAATGGAAATACTTTGCCGCACAAATTTTACTCGTTTCCGTAAATTTAGTTCGACAACAGAATCCGATTCGCGCCCCAAAGCAGTCTCGGGTCACTACACCGCTTCACGTCATGGGGCACACAATAAATGAGGCGTAGTTATTTGGGATATTAAGCATCCTAGAGATCCTTATTAATCTGTTAGTTACACTGACTGTTTACATCTGATAACCTCACATACTGGTGCCTATGTAACGTTCGAATATATATATTCAAACCCTTGACTAGTTAGATACTAGAGTACAAATTTTTTCACAAGATGTTGCCTACATAGCCAAAAATAATAAACGATTAATAACTATGAATAATAAACAAAACTCACGGTACCCGTCTCCACTGGAGACTACTTATACGTTTTATGAATGAACCTTCAAAACGTTAACGTCTTAATCCTTCTTGTCTTGAGTCATTCTTTACAATCCTTCCATCATTCTTTCTAAAATTTTACTGCTAAAAGACATGATTAAACAAAACTATTTAAATATATATTTTTAGTCTTAACCTTGACTATTTCACTTATTATTAACATATCGTTTATGGTTAGTTATTATTTTAATTTTTTATTCTTTTTCCATATACTTATCATATCAGAAGTTTACCTATATAATATCTCCCCCTTTAAGTCTTGACTAAAACAGACTTACAAGAATAAATCACAATATAAAGAAAATAAATAAATATTAAATAATACTAATTTACAAGAAAAAAAATTTATTCATCCTCTCTCCACATAATAAAACATAGGCAAGTGGATTTATTTACGTACCAGCTATACGTCACAAACAATACGGCTCATACCAGGTTATGTCGACTGGAAATGAGGGAGCCATACTCAAATAAGACTAAGTAGCTTCGTAACTTTCTTGGAGTACGTTAAAGTATAATCAATACAGCAGATTGAGAAGCTAGACTTTATATATAAAGTACTACAAGAGGTCAAAAAACTTAAATAAAAGCTAAGTTAACAGGGAATAAATTTAATTGTATACAATTGTGTGATATGTGAGAGGATTTATTTTGTTTATGGAAAAGCACGATGTATTGAGGTGGGATATCTGAGTGAGTGCTAAAAAAAAAAAAAATAAAAAAAAATAAAAATAAATAAGTAAAAAAAAAAAAAAAAAATAAAAATACTACAAAAATTCTTACAATAAGATTTCCTTCTATAAGAGTAAAAAATAATCGTAAATAAGAATTACGCATTAAAAGAACTACTTCTTTGCACTTATGATTTATTTCGATTTGGTCATTACATTTTCGCCTCAGAAAAAAATTTTAAGATGGGGAGTTAAACGCGCAGTAATGAAATACTAGATTGTGAACTGAACCGACAAAAGAAGAAACTTAGTACCAATAGAAACTCTACTGAAATTATGTTACAATGGAAGATCGATAACTAACAGTAGAAGGAAACGATCTTAGACTTCAAATTCGTATTATAATTATAATAGCGAAGACAGTGATGAGATAAGGGTCTCCATCAATGCAATGACAAATTGAAAAAAAGCTTAGCACAAAGTCAAAACCACATATGAGAACAGAATAAATAGTTATAATTAGTTAGCCCTAATGTGGAGCTACAAAAACTTATTATATTGAACATTAAAACAGGACGAAATCGATTAATCGCAGACACGAAACAACTAAAGAAAAATACATAAAGGAGAAATACAGAGAATGTGATACGAAATATGGATTGACATATTTAACGAACATGATACTTCGGAATGAAATTATAAGGATATGATTGAGGTAAGTGTCTTTCAGAGTTGGAAGTAGATTGGATAACAACTTGAAAAAGTGATTCAAGACATAAAACAAGAGCTAAAGAATAAGAGAAAAGAAATTAAAGAAAGAAATAAAGGTAAATAACCTACTGTATACTGTAGACGAGAGCTCGGCTACAGAAATGGATCATGTTTGAGAAGACGTTTGAAGACAGCGAACGAGACTAAAGAGGGTGAGAAAGCTGTGGCACTGAATAGAACTTGGTCGAGTTAGATAAGAAAACGGGGATGGTTAAGCACAAGAAGTAATATGAGCAGTAAAATAGAGAGTTCTATCATTCTGGTCATGAGAACTTGTAGAAAGTTTTAAGATAAACGATATATATAGATACAATAAATATGATATAATTTCAGTATTATAGCAAAGTTTTTGTAGAAAGGCACTTATCAAAGCCCTTAAAAAATAGGAAAGGAGAAAAAAGTTTACAAACCATTTTACGATGACTATTCAATCGACGGATTTATGAAAAGATATTTATAGCTCAAGAAGACAAGCTATGAGAAAAGTATAAAAAATTCGATTATGGGTCGAGTAGATTTATAATCGAAATTTTATTGTATTATAGGGTTATCCAATCGTTTAGAGAACCTATATTATACATAAGTACCATTATCATTATAACACGAGCTCAAAATTTGAGTATATTTATACAACAGATTATAGATGACTAAGAGAACTGAGAAGTTGGATGTAAAGTTAGGAGAAAATAATGAATATATATAAAAGTTTTAGATTTACAAACAGGAGTTTATGGAGTAGAAATAGAAAGATGATAGAAGGAATATGAGAGAATAGTTGGATACATAGAGTTTTGACCTTTTAAGGTACAAAACGACGTATGGATAATAGGCTAAGTACCACAAGTGTTAAGGAAAACAAAGTGACGTAGGATATGCTATAAAAAAATCAATTTGATAGAATGTTGCACAAAAAAAAAGTAAGTCATAGTAGAGATTTAAAAGTCCGTGAACTTGAGGAGGAGGGATGAAAGGAAAAGCGTATACAATAGATTTTAGATGGTTAAAGATGTCCATAACACTTGGGTACTCAAAGAATGAAGGATAAACTGAGTTATAATAAACATAGATATTAATAAAGAACAGAGAAGTAAAAAGTCAAGAGAATCCCGAAGCTGCTCACAATTTTCCAATATATGCGACGTTACAGGAGAGAAAAGACAGGTTAAGAACAAAGAACAATATGCTGTTATCAAAGTACGGTTGAACATATACCGGGAAGAGATAGACTCGGTTATTATATTATTAAATATTGTCCCCCATTAGAGGAAAAAAAGGAACATAAGGTTATAATTTCACTGACCGGAGTAAAACAATATACATGGACCGTTATTAGTAATGAGACAATTAACATAAGAGTTGAGATAGGTGTTATCACATATGCTGAATAAATAGGGACAGTGACACATAAGAGAGACTGGGCGGAGGCTTTATGAGGGTAGCGTGTTATTGGTGTGTGAGTTTATAAGTCAGTGAGTCAAACAACAGTATTGCATAAAATTGTGGAATGAGACCATGTGAGACGAAGGAAAGAGCAGTATGAAAAAATAGAGTTATGTACCAGTGAGTTACTCACAGGTGGTTGAATGAAACTGCAAAATGTTTTGTGTGCGAGGGGAAAGTGGGCATTTGTGAGAGTCTTCCCTAGACCATATGAGAGGAGCAGGAAGGAGAATAACTAAAAAAAGAAGAGTTAAAATACCAAGGAGTCATCGGGAACTTAGAAGAAACCGCTACTACGCTCATATATATTCAGTAGAGTGAGGGCCGAGCCACCGAGTAAAAAAGGAGACAATTAGATAGTAGATGAGGTAATGCTAGAAAATATATTTACCCATAGAGTAGTTATGTAATGATTACCGCAGTACAGAAATGAGATAAGAAGTATAGCATGGTAAAGAATGTTTAAAGTTGACAGATAAGAAGGATAAACCAGGTACTGATTTGAATTACGTCATCAGGAAGTATAGTGAATCCCGTGAGAGAACTTGATAAGTGAAGTTTGAGTTTTATTTCACAGTTTTATATTTATTTATTGAATCTTATATATATATTAGTGATTATATTCTGTATTAGTAAGGTTGATTATTGACGTTATAGGCACCAAGTGTTATATGGAGGACGAATTTGAAAACAGTCATGATTAGTAACCAAGAAAGTAGGGAAATCCAGGTGAATGATTACCTTAATTTCAAAACGTCTTGGATGAGAGATTCCGTATGACGGGTTAATAACAGAATGGATTCAGTTACGACACGAGTTTTATTGACCGGGGTTTCAGTTCAATGATGAAAAAAGAGAATAGGAGATTTAACGTTTAACTGAGTAGCGGACGGACTGTGCGTGAGCTAGATCTTCTCATTTCGAGAGGACTTGGGAAGGCCACGATAGAGAGATGAAGTAAATCTTTATGGAATCATAGATTGGAAGGGTATTAATATAGCTGCTAACGAGTAAAAAGATATAAATTGATTTGTTAAAATACTTTATTGTATTTGTTTTTATTATTATTGACCTTTTAATTATATTAGATTTTAAAATAGGTGTAAAGTGTTGCACATAGATATTTTTTCTAGTAATAAAGTTAAGCGAAGACCCGATTGAGTCAGGTGTTACGAAATTGAAAAATGTAGGTTATTTCAATTATGTATATTATTAAGATATTAATTGTTAGATTACATATAAGGTCGTTATTATTGAAATCTGTATTTACCGTGTCACTGTATGAGAGTAGTTGATGTTCATTTTATATGAGGAAAATTGTTGTACTGACGATTAGTACATATTTTGTTGAAAGAGTTCTATTAATTTATAAGTTTAATAATTAGATGTACACAGTTGCGTATTTTTATATATCATTTTTAATGAGATAATTATATTTACTAGTGTTCTTGATTAATTAACACTATGTTTTACTCAATGAAGGTTTAGTTAGCATTAGAGTAAAAGAATGATGAGTATTATAATGTTTTAATCTGTATTGAGAGTAAAGCCATTGTGATGGAGAGAGTATAATACATTCGATATTAATTATTTTAGAGATATTGATTTTTTTAATGAATTGAAAGACTGTTAAAGCAATTACATTTTTATTGATAACGTATTTAATCTGACGGCGAGGAGAGAATAATTTCAAATGAGAAATTTAGTAATATTCATAGCTTGTTTTCTAGTGTATGTGCAAGTTATAATTATTAAGTGATTGTATACGTAGGAAAAATACCGAGTTTTAAGTTTCTTTCATTGTGAAGCACCTCATCAGGAAAAGATAAAACTGTTATTATAATTTAATAATTATTTATGAAAAATAATAGTAGGGTATGGTAGATATATTATTGGAATGGCCCGGTCCGTTTATATACTAAATATATATATTAATATATATATATTATAATTTAATGAATAATTATATTAATTATATATAATATATATATTATATTAATATAATATATATAAAATATAATATATATATATATATTATATAATATATTAATATATATATATAATAATATATATATAATTATATTATAAATAATAGTAATATATTATAATATTATATATAGTATATATATTACAGTATTATATTATATATATATATTAATATAATATAATATTAATTTATAATATATATATAATACATATTTTATATTAAATATATAATAATAATAATATATATATATATTATATTAAATAATTAAATATAATAATTATAATATATATATTAATATATATAATATATATAAATATAATATATATATATAATGATTTATATATATATATAAATATATATATATATTAATATATTATAATATATTATATAATATATTATATATATTATAATAATATATATATATATTATATATTAATAATAATTATAAAATATAATATATATAATATTAAAATATATATTATATATTAATATAAATAATAAATTATAAATATATATATAATATATAATTATAATTAATATATATAATAATATATTAATATATATAGATATAATATAATTAATATATAATATATATATATATATATATTATATATTATATAATATGATATATATATTAATATATATATATTAATAATATATATATGATAAATAATATTTATATATTATAAAATAATAAATATAATAATATATATTATAATATAACATATTATATAATATTATATATAAATATATTAATATAGAATTATTATTATTAATGTAATAACATTATATATATAATATTATTATATTTAATTAATATATTATAGTTTTTTTATTTTATAAGTTTAATAGTTATTTTCATAGATTGAGGATAGAGCAAGGAATTCTAGTAGTTTAACAACACCGTTATTAATTAATACTGAATATTACCTACTATACTATATTATTATACTTATCAAAGATGCGTATTAGTAAACTTGAGAATCATAAGTTAGAGATTTTTTATGATTGGGAATACGATGAACCAATGGAAATAACAGAGTTTAGTGTTTAAAACGAAGAAAGCTTGAATAGTCATCCAATATTTATTAGCTTTGAAGCCATAATATAAACCTCTTTACTTACGTGTAAAATGTTTGCTAAAAGTAATACTATATAAATTAATAATAAATATAATATAGGTTTTAACATATGCATGTATAATGTGATTAAATTGGTTATGCATAATGAGTTGTCAAATATGATTGAATTGAAAATCATTATATGATGCTTACTTATGCAACTATTTTTTTTTCGGCGTATATATTTATATATTGATGCTGACAGGGGAAGCAGTTTTTGGTGTAACCCTAGAGAGATCTACCAGAATGTCAAAACGAAACGCCGAAAAATTTATTATTGTGCGATTTATATGGTGATATATAATTAGATAATGAGAAAAACATTTCAAAAGAAGAAACACATTTGTATATATTTTATTTTATCGACATATTAAATTAACGTAAAAGGCGAGTATTGCTCGAAACCGTACCAGGAAGGGTTCCTTACCCATATTTATTCAATACCCTGAATCTGAGGCGACACTTCATTTACGTCTTTACTGCTTTTACGTTATCATCTTATTAGGTGCCTAGGATGAAGAAAACGTGTTGATTTAACTACCCCTAAGGAGTTACTGAGTAAGACGTGCGCTAAAATCCCCAGAAGGACCACAAACCAACACCTATGACTGAATAGATACCTCATTTACGGGTCTTTAACGTCTTTATTACGTCTACAGTCACTAATAAGATCATTTGTTGTTATTAAAAACACTATATATAATTAATTTATAGATTATATATATATTATATATATATAATATATAATATTAATTAATTAATATATAATAAAATATATAATTTAATATATAATATATATATATATTAATTTATATATATTATAATATATATATATATATATTAATATATTAATATAAGAAATAATAGATTATATTAATATATTAGTAGATAATTATCAATTGATATATATATATATTAAAATAATATAATGAATAATAATAATATATATATAATAGATATATTATATTAATTATATATATTAATAATAATTATATATAATTATTATATTATAATATAAATATATATAATTATAATATATATATATATATTAATTTATTAATATATATATATATATATATTTAACCCTAAAATAACATTCACTAACAATAATAAAATAAACCATTAAGTAAAAACTAAACTATATATATAAACATAAGACAACAACAATGCCTAACAACATCACCAAAACTACAACCAACAACAACAACTAATCACAACTAACGTCCAGACTTAACCATCCTACAACAACAAGTGAATCCTATTACATCATATCAATAAACTATGCAAATTACAAACAACCGACTACGTGTACATTTATTACTCTCTCTTGTCTGAATTAAATAATATTATATATATATATTAAGAGTAGATATATATATAATATAATATAATATATATATAAATAATATATATTAAATATATATAAAAATATATATATATAGATATTGATATTAAATTAATAATAGTATTATATTAATATATATATTAATATAATATATTAATATTAATTAATATTAAATATAGAATATATATAAATATATATAATTATATAGTATATATATAATATATAGTGATAAAGAAGTACTTCAATATTAAAATTAATTTGAATTAGAATTTGTTTAATTGAATTAAATTAATTTTTTCCTCGCTAGGATCATTTTCTAAAAATGATAAAAATGAAAACTTTGTTGAGCTTTAGGCAAGCTATAAATTAATCTAATTATAACTACTTTCCACAATTTTAAATATAATGAGTTTTTATAATATAATTAAAAAAGCTTATGATGTTATTGAAGTCTTATTACGGGTATTAGAGCTTCCTTACCCATGGCGGGCTACTTCCTTCAGGTAAACTGAAATAAATATCTTGAGAGAATGAATGTAATGATTCAACTCGGTTTCTAGGTACAACCTGTCAAAAAATGTACAGTGTAAGGAAGTGGAAAATTTTTATAATTACTATATAGCTTAAGTAGTGTTAATTATGAGTTGATCTAGAGACTTTTATTTAATTTAGTATGTAAGAGTTTTGTGATGTCGCTCTATATAGGATTGCCGGTTATTGGTATTGTAGTTAGTGAGAGATTTATTTATATAAAATAGAGATTTCTTATATTTTTACTTATTAGTTATAGAGTTTTGTATATATATATATGGTAGTATTAATTTGAAGGACGTAATGTTGATTAACGTTTGAATCGGTTAGTGCTTTTCTGCATGTTATAATGGTTATTTATATTATGAAAGTAATTTATATATATAATAGAAATGTGAGAGTTTAGGTACATTTTGTAGATGCGTATATGTTTATATGAATAGGTCATTAATGCGTATGTATAGTCTTATATGAATATATTAATTTTTGTTCACCTATTATGTTATTAGTGAGTTTTGTATTGCACAATGAAAACAAGGGATTAGTGTAGATTTACTCGGTTAATGTATTTATTAGTGATGGATTGGGTTATGAGGTATTGAGGTGTGTTTATAAGCGTATGATGGAGTTAGATTTTGTGTTTTATTTTATGGTTAGAGTCTTATTATATATACCTGATGAGCAGTCAGAGTATGGACGAGTATTGATCGGACAATACAACACAGATAACACACATCACACATAATATATATAATATAATATATAATTAAATATATTAATATAATATAATATATAATAATATAATATATATATATTATATATAATAATATTATATATAATACATATTATATACTATATATTTAATATATGATATTATATTATAATAGTATATAAAATATATTAGTATATATATATAAAATATATATAATATATGTAATAATATATTAATTTTACGGCTTAGATGACTGATTTTAAGTATATACCAGTACGGTGCAGTTATTTCGCAAAGGCATGTGATCACGGGTATATTATATTCATGGAGTGATGTTGATCATTTGGTATGGATATTATACCCATCATCTGGTAGCTAACCTACTGGACACCCAGAAGCAAACATCAACTAAGTTTACTTATTAGCATTCCTGTGACGTACAATAGGGTGGGAATTAAAAAACGGGTTATAGTAAGCTTGGAATATGATAGATACAAAGCGGCATATGGAGGAAAAAAACGGTCATGGAATAATAATGATATACATTTAGAGCATAATATGGTCACTGACATACACAATACACAGGTTTAAACCTCATAGCAAAGAATGATACAGAATATGGAGAAATGCCGCAGAGGGAGATACGGATAAGTAAAAAAACAGATTACTTCCAGATAGTAGTAATGACCACAGGAATATGAAAAAGTACCCAGAGAACGTATTGTCCACGCGATTCGCTTAGGGCCCGAGAAATAAATGCCTCGGAAATGTTAACGTGGAGCGTATCGATTAATGGAATAACCCCAGTATTAATTAGGCATGCACTCTAACCTTTATCCGATTAAGTACATTAACATATTTATAATTAGGAACAAACTTTTTAGCTTCGAACATATCATTTTGCACCAAACGAATAAACTCTTTTCGCTTAAGATAGTTTCTTATTAAGAAAGATTCTAAAATCACAAAATGGATTAATGAAATAGCATGTAAGTTATACTGAACTAACTTCTTATTTCCGTCATTGCTTATTCTAACTACTGATTTGAATTGTTTTAATGTAAACAATTTAAATTAAAATGTTAGTCGTATTAAAATAATATTATTCTTGTCAACCATTCATGAGTTTGAGATTAGAAAATGAGAATAACCATATATATCTATCGACCACCAACCCAAGCATTAACTGAAGAGTTATATTAACAACCTCGGATCAGAGACAAATAACCTAATCCCACTGCCACCTAGACAGTATTGATTCAATGGAAACGACAAATTGATATAGATTAAATACCCCCCTTCGAAGGGATCAGTGGTCTTGGGAACTTAAAAAGCTCACCGACTCACGATTCCCAGGAGAATAATGGTAGAATGATTATTGTAGTAATTGTGAAAGGAGAAATGTCATTCTTTCGATATATTCAATTGTAAAATAACTAAAAAAGTGGAGAGTTTCACCTCTTTAAAGTGCCAAGGAATTTCTCTATCCGGTACGATATAATACCATACCGCGTTGATACGTTACCACCAAAGCATCATAGGGAAATACGTGATATAACAAACTAGAAAGTAGGTTCTATGCATAGATATAATTCAGTTCTTAAAAAAGGAATATGAAAATATAATAATAAACATTTATATAATGAACGTCCAATAAATTAGCCCTTAAAAGCTTACGAGAAAGGAGTTTGCAGGTAGATTATGATATAAGCGAGTTCTATTACCAATATTAGGATTTAAGAATAACTATGTATTCATGTTTTTAAGGCTATAAATTAGTCTAATCCAACTCCCTCTGATTACAAGGAAGCCAAATAATAAGTATCTACGTTTAGTATGTCTATGGAGCAACTAAGATTAAAAAACAGTTACTTTGACGCATATTAATGTACCTATAATGTCTTAAATTTGTAAGATTAATCTAATTTTTATTGAATTCCTATTTAGATTACATATTCCTGAGTTTAATAGATGCTGTGCAGTAACGTCTTTTATCTTGTGTTCCATAGACACAACTGTAGAACTTTTTTCTTGGCTTCCTGTTATATATGATATAATGTACTTTGTGGTAAAGATTTGCCATTATTATAACATGGTACCAATACCTAATAATATTTATTTAATTCATTCATCTATATTTTTCATGCAAAAATCTTTCGAAAGCTTTAAGAAGCATATTTGTTAGGACGTTCTAACTTATATATAGTATATTAATTTAATTTATATAATATATATATATTAATATATTTATTATATGATATTATTAAATATATTATATTAATATAATATATATAATATATATAAATATATATTATATTATATTAATTATATATAATATATAATATAATATTATATATTATATTAATATTATACTATTTATATTATATATATTAAATATATATAATAATATAATATATATAAATTATATAATAATATATAATTATAAATATATAATATTATTATATATTATATATATATTTATATATAAATATATAATATAAAATAAATATATATATAATAATTAATATATATATAATATTATATAATAATATATATACTAAAATATATATTTTAAAATTTTATAATATATATAGATATATTTATATATAATATATAATATTAGTATATATATGTATAATCATATTAATATTATATTAATATATATATATTATATATTAATATTTTATAGTAATATTAATAATATCATTAATCTCATTGATATCTGATATATAATATTATATATTATATTATAATATAAATATATATAATTAATAATATAGATAAATATTAATATAATATTATATATACTATTAATATTATATATATATATATATAATGATAATATATATATATAATATTATATATATAATATATATATTATATATAATTTATATATATAATTATATATATAATAGTTTATATTTTAATTAATTATATATATCTAATATATATATATAATATAGATAAATATTTACCATTATATTATATTAATATTATATATATATTATAGATATATATATATATATATAAATATATAAATATATATATTAAATAATATTTATTAATAAATTATATAATATTAATATATAATATATATAATATATAATATAATATATTATATATATAATATATTATAAATATATAATAATAAATAATTAATTAATATTAATATTATATAATATTAATATATTATATATTAATATAATATATATATAATTAATATAATAATAATATAATATATATATTATATATATTAATGTATAATTTTAATATTATTTAAATAATTAAAATAAAATAAATTTCTTTGGAAAGAAAAATATACACAAAAATTTACGATAGTCTGAAAAAATAATGAAGTAATATAAAAATAGCAATCTATTTATTAACTATACGTTGTGTCTTATAGCTCTGCAGGTAAAAACATCTAGAACTAGCATTGTACATATGTTTTGGCAACTGAGAGAGTTCAATTAGCTATATTCTCGAGAGAATAAAGTCGAGAATTTATTAATATATATTAATATATATCAATATATTAATAGGTTAGGGCAGTGATATAGCATCATTGTGAAAATATTATAGTCAATATTAAGCTGTAAGAGTATATGAATATAATCAGTCATAATATTTAATTAAATATGATATAAAATATAAAATCGAGTATTATAAAAAGATAACTAATATAAATTTATTTACGGAAAGATTTTGTTATTTAATTTGACTGATGCGATCTTTTGATAGAAAGTATGCAATATAAACTTGTTTGATCAAATATTCTGACATAGGTTAATGTAAATACTAAGCTTATGTTTTAAGTAATACATAAATAAATCACAATTATATATATAATTACTCTTTGGCTAAAATTTGAAATATAATATATATATATACTGCAAGATACCTAAAATTTATATACAAAATATTAATAATTCATTTACTTTTAGAAAATAGATATAATAAATAATAGACAGATCTTGTAGATATATATATTATATATATATATATATATATATAATATATATATTTATTATATATTATATATATAATGATATATACAGGTAATAATAAAATTATTAATTAATTAGTTATAAATATTTAACTATATAATAATATAAATAAATTAATTATATTAAATAAATATAATATAATAATATGTAATATTAGATATATATAAATATAATTTAATAGAGTATATATTAATGATTGCAAAAAATCATGTCCCGTACCCCTGAAAATTGTTATTAGTATGGATTATATAAAAAAATATTACTCCCAAAATTATATAAGTTGTTATTTTTATTATTTTTTTTATAATGGAGCATCAGTTAAATACTTGAAGGTTCACTTTTTATAATTCTTATACAAATATTTATTGTATTACAAAATTTTATTTTAATTCTAGTTATTTTTTAATTTCAAAACCCTAAAACAATCAATTAATAAAAAATTATAATTAAATCAAGTAATGGAATGTTTAAATCTTTTTAATGTTATATATTAAAATGTTTTAAAATCGAATAACCAGGTTACTTTAATAAACCATAAAAAAACATATAGATATAAATATATACATAGTCTCTTTTCAGATTTATAGAACCTTCTTTTAAGATTTAATATATTCAAAAGTATTATTTAATATATTATTATATTTTTTTTTATTTTTATATTATATAAACATTTTATTTAACAGTGAATTTAATTTTTGCTGTTTGGGACAGTAATACATCCCCTGAACATTCAATCAGTTACATATCAATATAAAACTTCGTTGTATTTAATTTTTATTTATTTAATTATTTCAAATTTTAAATCTATAAACTGATAAAAGAAGGTAAGGAAATTTTTTATTATTATTGAAAATTTGAACTAATCAAGGTTGACCTCAATCATTTATGTTTAAATTAACATCAATGCAAATTCTTTTTATCAGACCCTAAATGAAATCAAATAAATTCTAATAATATGTATTTACTCCCTTTACAGTAAAAAGAAGCGTATTAATATTCACTATAATACAATTTACCTTTCGATTATCATAATACAATTATCATAAAAAGATACTTATGACTCTCCTTAAAGGTTTCTACCTCATTATTAACTAGCATTTTTCTATATAGAATTTTCATAATGTAGCCATGATCGTGTTGAATAGAGATTTTCATTGACTTAAGCTACTTATGTGCAAATGTGACATCCTGAATGCAATCAGTTCTCTACAGAGTTTATAGTTATTACATCTGACATTCTAGAAAGTATTTTGAGTTACAATATTAAATAACATTTGATATAAAATAGGCTTAAAAAATATTTTAAAGGAAATTTTATATATTCCGCTTGATAATAGTGCACGAATTTCACTCCTTTATCTTTTAAATAGTTAAGTAATATATTGTTAGATGAATATAT
The DNA here is from genome assembly GCA_015478945.1 of Trachelipus rathkii. Taxonomy (NCBI): domain Eukaryota; kingdom Metazoa; phylum Arthropoda; class Malacostraca; order Isopoda; family Trachelipodidae; genus Trachelipus; species Trachelipus rathkii. The sequence goes on along the minus strand of JABUQX010131232.1, from coordinate 2,394 downwards.
ATAAGGATAAGTAGTATAATATCTCTGGACGAATCATTTCCGGTCTCCATATAAATCGACCATGCTTCTATAAGTTACAGAAGTAGATGACAAGTACGACTCAATAACCTCTATTTATGTTTAATCTTAATAATACATGAAGTAATTATAAAATTTATCATCGTTCAATCATGTACAACATATGGAGTCAAGCAACTTTGAGTGTTAAAAATTCTTAAATTAGTAGTGTAATTAATTAAAATCTCCCATAAAAATAATTTATTCATGTTTATCAAATAAAAAGATGCCTTGAGATACGGTCCAATAAATATTAATAAATATTTTATAGAAAATTAAAGATTGATGTCCTCTGGAAATATCTTTAATTAGAGGAAAATTACTTGACTTCTAGCTAACAAATTACTTTTCGAGTACCACTTTAAGTTATAATATAATCATAAAATTAAAATACTAAAATTCACTAATATATAAGTGTTATGAGGATTTTTACTATATGAAATAATAATATGCAAATCTTAACAAGAGATTCTCCAAAATAGCTCATGTCGCAAATTAAAATAAACAAAGCTACATTAAATAAATCTATAAAACTTCTTTGAAAACAATTTCTATTTTTCTGACGAATTAAACACCCATGCATGTATCCAGCAATTTTTTATGAAATGGCAAAATACTTCCTTTATCAGAATTCAACATATGACATTGACTCATATCAAGCCAAGTAAGGGCCATGAGTTATAATTCATCGTAACTTGAGCAAATATATCATTTATAGCAAAATTTAGAATTGTTTTCCACTCATGTTTTTCCCAGTCATAATCACTAAACCAAGAATGATTAATGAAATTTCCATAGCGTAAGCAGTTTTTCTCATCTTTAGTCAACTTTCTCCACAAAACACGGATATCATCTACTAGACAGTAATCAATAGCGATACGAACACGCAAGAGAATATCTAATCTTTTATCTTGTATCATATCTCTGGCTACTAGGACCTTATCTAATGTTCCTTCATGGGTAAAATGAGAACTTTTGATAATGTTAATACAGTTACAAGATGACAAACTAAACCAAGAAAAATGATCTATCGCACACCTTATAATTTCAATAGTCATAAAATTTACTAAATGCTTTGGCATAATATGCCATATTGGATAAGGTAAACTCTTTATTTCATCTAGAAACATTTGCTTTAAAATTTCCATTAACTTCAAGACATCTTCTCGAACTTCTATAGAGCACTTTTCATCTTCTCGAACTTCTTCTATATGCATCAATTCATCTTTTCGGAATTCTATATTGCTCAATTCATCTTTTCGGACTTCTATATGGCTCAATTCATCTTTTCGGACTTCTATATGGGTCAATTCATCTTTTCGGACTTCTAAATGGCTCAATTCATCTTTTCGGACTTTTATATGGCACATTCTTGAAAATAAATTTAATGATCGAAGTTTCTGTTTTATTTTGGGTTGGCAGCAAAACTTAGCCACAACCATAACAGCGCACATTTCTTCCAATTTAGATACCATCTTCATACCAATACAACAAATACCTAATAAAAAAAAAGAAATATTTACATTTTAGATTCATTATAAAAAAATTGAAAATTTAAAAATCAGTGAAATTAGTTAGGACGGGAATTTAAAATTAAAAACGAAGAAGTCTATTGGGTTGAAAATTAGCTAAAAGAAAACGAAGAAGTCTATTGTGTTGAAAATTTCCAGGCCAGTTATATATATATATATATATATATATATATATATATATATATATATATATATATATATTATTATATATGTTATATATATATATATATATATATACTTCTGCACCACTATTACGATATAGCAAAAATATATATATATATATATATATATATATATATATATATATATATATATATATATATATATATATATATATATATATATATATATATATATAGGCGCTTACCTCCTTTAAAAGGATGTTGTATAAAAAGATGATATCGAAAAACTCTCGAACACTATGCATGGAACCCTGCAGTGGTACGTGTCAGCTAAAACTTCATAGAAGGAGCGCAAGAGTTGTCAAGTTTTTTTATCATGCTCCCGAAAATGTTAATATTTTTTTTTTTTTTTTTTTTTTTAAGGAGCTTGGGATTTGGGAAGGAGGGGAGGACGAAGTCCCCTGTCGTCCCTCGCTCTGGCCGAGAGACACTGACACGTTCCATCTTTGCGATTAACTGGGTATTCCTTTAGTTAAAAACTGTTTTTGGCAACCTGACGCTTTATTGTCTTGAAATAATCGAAAAAATCGATTATATCGTACGTTTAATATATATCGGTTAAATTTCTTTAAAGGACAAGTTCATATATATATATATATATATATATATATATATATATATAT
>JABUQX010131231.1:0-33541 GCA_015478945.1 Trachelipus rathkii | reverse complement strand
TTTTTTTTTTGTGTAATTTTTATTTTTTTCTCATACTTTTAGGCTTCTCCTACCGTATGAAAACTTCCTCCTTCAGGTTTCGGATCTCAGTCCTCGTCATACGTTAATTGTTCTAAATAATGCGCAAAATAATTTTTTCTGATTTTTTCTCTGGGTGCTACTCTTTATCTTTTTCTCTGACAAACTACTCGATATCTCCTCATAGAAATACTAATTAACTTTCTTGGATCTCCTCATGTGCGTTTACTCATCATCAAATCTCTTGTTCTTTCAATAATGGCTGCTCTAAAAAAAATATTTTTTGGTTAGATTTTTTGGGAATTAAAGTTTATTGATTCTTATTTTTATTTTTATATTCATACTCATAATTCGGTGACCTCGATAGTCTAGCGCTACAGAAAAACATTCACAGAAATGCTGAAACAAATACGGTGTATAAGAAAATTGTTCAAATAACCTTAATATTACAGAGAAAAATTTTTGAATTTTTTTTGGATAATTTTATTTTTTTTCTCCTGAAAATCTACGATAGTAACAAGAAAACTTAATAAACATTCGTGAAGGATCACGTAAGAAAAATTGTTCTGAAAATGGCAAAAAAAATTTTTGTGTTTTTGGGGCTATTTTATTTTTTACCTCAAAAAGTAAGATATGTAACAAGAAATAAATTAATAACAATACGTGTGGTTGATCACATATTGAAAATTGTTTCTACAAAATGTTAGAATATTAGAGTTTTTTGATACTCCTTTTTTTTTCTGTTGGATAATTTTACTTTTTTGTACCTGAAAACTACGTATTTAGCCTACTAGAAAAGAGCTAATAAACATTTCGTGAAATCAGCGTAAGAAAAAGAAAATTGTTCTAAAACAATTGGGACAAAAATCATGCAAATTTTTTTGATTTTTATTGTTATTTTCCGGTATTTTATTTTTCTATCAGTCCTGATCATAATTTGAAAAAGAACTCTATGATAATGAATTTATAACATTTTCGGTGTTGAGAGAGCGTAAGAAAAATTGTTCTTAAAAATGGTTAAAATATTATTATTTTTAATTTTTATTATTAGAGAGATATTTTTATTTTTTTTCTACGGAAAACTTAAAAAGATACAAGAAAAACTATTAATAACATTCGTTCGATATAATCTGCGTAAGAAAATTGTTCTAAAAAAATGCAAAAATAATAATAATATATTTTTTTGATTTTTTGGGGTTATTTCTATTTTTTCTTTCTCGAAAACTACGATATGTACAAGTCTACAAGAAAACTAATACATTCGTGGAATCGAGTGTCACGTAAAGATAGTTGTCACCTGGTTGGCCGGGTTGTTTTTGGGAAGATTTATTTTGTATCTATTAATTTTTTATTTATTTCTAAAAACTATCTCGATAGGTACTCGAAGATTGAACTATTGTTTTTTACCTCTCATTTTTAGAAACAAGTAAATTTTCTTACTGTTGATTCCATAATCAAAGGTTATTATTTTTTTTGTAGCTATCGTAGTTTTTCGAGAAAAAAAATAAATTAACTAAAAAAAATGAGAATCAAAAATTTTTTTTTCCCTTTTAGAACAAATATCTTACGCTGATTCCAGGAATGTTATTAGTTTCTGCTAGCTATCGTTAGTTTTTTTCGAGTTTTGCACTCTTTAGAACACTCTCGACTTATATCTCTGACCGGATTCTTACTTTGTTCGTTTGTTTTTTGAAACTAGTATAATTATTTGCTTCGAGTCGCCCTACCTGGCGGAATCGTGCAAAATGACGCGCTTACCCACTGAACGCTTTTCAATAATCGCCCGAGCTTTTTAGTGTATAAACCTCGCTTCAACTCGATATAGTGACGCGTTTTCAACGGGAACTAGATGTTCAAAGCGTCTCTATCCAGCGCGATAGAATGAGAAGAATCTACTTCTATCATTTTTGTAAAGATTGATAGATATTAATATTTTTCCAAAAGAAAATTCATAAGTATTATATATTATATTGTCTATTCATTGTTTCCAAATATTTTACAGCTATAAGAACTAAAGAATACGTTTAATTATATTTCGCATTATAGTCGATCCTTTCTATTTCAATACTGAATTGAACAAAATTTTCGAAATCTTTTAAACCTATATTAGTCACAATAGACTAACTGAGATTTATTATGTAATTTGCGATATAAAGTTCAATTTTCAAGAGTCTTAAAATTAAATTAACATATCTAATGCCATATCGTTGAGTTACTTTAAAATCAAATTATATAAATTGCGCGAATGAAATAAATCGGTAATGAAAAAGATCTCTCAAATATATATATATATATAGATATGTTTATAAATAATTACACTAATAACTAAGAATTTGGGGAGAAAATGGTGAGATATATATATATAAGTAATATATTTTATATATATTAAGCTAAGCGCATAAAGGTATATACTTATATAATTCATATATTTACTATGTATCTGGAAAGTTGTGGATGTAATACAACAATTATATTTTATATTTGTCTATAAGTTCTTCATAATCTAATAATCGTTTTCACTATTCTTTATTTTTCTGTTAATTTTTTTTTATTGTATTAACTGTGTTTATATATATTATATATATATACTTATAAATAACATTATGATATTAATATTATATATATATATATATTATAAACAAACACTTATAACATAAACAAGAAAAAGAATCAAAAAATCTAAGATATTTCCTCCTCTTAGACCCTTCGATCTAGCACTTAGGACCTTCGAGCTTAGCACTCTATCAGACCTTTCTGATCCCTAGTCATATAGACTCTCGGAGCTTAGCAACGTTAGACCTATCGACTTAGCACTTAGACCTTCGACTTAAGTCAGTTCCCCTTCGACTTGTACTTAGACCTTCGACTTAAGTCAGTTCCCTTCGAAACGTGTTTTCTTTGAGAAATTTTAGACTTTAGCACTTAGACCTTCGACCTTAGCACTTAGACCTTCGAACCTTAACACTATATACCTATGTCGAGATTCATTAGCAACTTAGACCTTTCGACTTAACACTTAGACCTTCGACTTAAACTTAGACCTTCGACTTTACACTTAGACCTTCGACTTACCGCTGATTCCTACGAAATTGTTTCTTAGTGTTTCTGGTCGGCAATATACGTAGTATTTTCGCCAGTTTTTGTGCACTTAGCACCTTCTCTTTTATTATAGTTTTTTTTCGTGTTTCGTTCTCTGCTTCGTTCCTGACCGTCGTTCTGTTTGTTTGTTGAACTCAATATAAGTCGTACAGTCTAGTGCCAAATTCCGTAATAAATTGATTTCGATTTAAAAATTTATTTGTGGAAATTATTTTCTCTGTGATTTTTTAAGATTTTCACACTTAGACCTTTGAACTAATATCAGTTCCGTTTGAGTAGCGGTCACTTATATGGGTTGAAAGTGATAGTTACTTCATTCCTTTACAATAGGGATGAGTTGATTTGCGCGCTGATCATACGTTAGATTGTTTTTATCGGTTCCCTTCGCAACGGTCACGTATAGTTATATAAGTGTCGCCTCTACTCGGGGAATCGCACAAAAGCTGGCATGCCTGAACGCTTTCTCGAGCAAGTCACCAGTTACCTATGCTCTAAAACTATCTTCAATCCGATTATGAGGTCATATAGTGACGCCTGATCGCGGGAACTGATTATCAGGTCCGAAGGTCTAAGTGCAAATTTCCGAAAAATAATTTGGACTTAAAAAATTTTGTGAATTATTTTACTTTTGTAGAAAATTTTTAGATTTTAGACAGTTCAACAAACAAACGAACGAACAGGCACTTAGACCTTCGACTTTAGCACTTAGATCTCTTTACTTAGGCTACTCTCAGACCTTTCGACTTAGCACACAGATCTATATCTTTTGCGCGACTTAGGCACTTAGACCTTTCGCTTAGCCACTTAGACCTTCGACTAGCACTTTAGCCTTCGAACTTAGCACATAGACCCCCTTCGGAACTAGCACTTATTGACTTCGACTTATACTTTGGTTTTTTAACTAACGCACGAAGGAATCGGACGATCTGTAGTTTACAGTAAAGTTTTTTTTGTTACTAAAACAATTTATAATAATTTTAAAAGGAAAAAATACTGGTTTGGAAATTTGGTTTATATTTATTAATTTTTTTACAAGTGTCAGTCGCTTAAAATGAGAATAAAACTTTAAATTAATAATGTAAATATATGTTTTACGTATATATAATATATATAATACTTATTCATGAGTATATTATTATTAGTATTTTATATATATATATAGTATATAATATATATGTTTTATATCAGAGCACGAAGAAAGTAAATTGAGAGAATTTCTTTTCGAGTGCCAGATAACTGGTATTTTTATTCGATCGAGGTCTACTACGCGGTTGCGAATACGTTTGTTTTACGAAGTGTAGGTCAATTTTACAATATTTTTCTGTTTTTCTCTCCTATTTTGAGATTCTGGATATTCTTCCGAGTTTTTTCTTTGAGGTCGACGTGTAAGAAAACCGCAGTTATCTCGGTTGCTACGTAATTTGCTCTCGCTGTTGTATTGGGAAATCTGTAGCAGCCATTCTCATAGCCCAGCGTCATCCTCTTCACGGAGTTTGTTATAACTGGGAAATCTACAGCGATCTGCGACGCACACGCACGAGTGAATAAGTTCGATCTGCTCATATATAATTTCGACGGCGCATTCGGGATTCGTGTGTTTTGGGTGAGATTGGGACGGCTTATCAAAAGATTCAAGCTGAAATATCGATACCCGGTTTCATGCAGTCGCAGAAATTTTAATAACCTTCGGCTATGCCACCCTTCGGCTATGCCACCCTTTGGCTATGCCACCCTTCGGCTATGCCGCTCTTCGGCTATGCCGCTCTTCGGCTATGCCACTCTTCGGCTATGCCAATCTTCGGCTATGAGCAAACTCGTTTTTTTACTAAAAAAATAAAACAGTTTACTGACTCCTGTTTCCAAGTGATAAATATTATATACTTTTTGATAATTTAAGGATTAGCGACTTTTCTTGTATTTCTATTGGATCCGGCATGGTTTACCATCTGACGTCATTTGTCTAGACGTCTAGACGTCTAGACGTCTAGACGTGTAGACGTCTAGACATCTAGACGTCTAGACGTCTAGACAAATGACGTCAGAACATAAGTCATATCGCATACTTTTTTGCTCTTCGGAAGAAATTTTAAGTTAAGATATAATCTGCTTTTAATTCATTTCGAGGGGTATCATATAAATATCTCCAACACTATAATCAAAAATGTTTTGGATTATTGAATAACGTAACTTTTAAATAAAAATAATAAATTAATTCGATATCAAACTTTTTCTAAAAAGCGTTAGAAAAAGCCGAGTTATTATTTTGGTTAGGGCCATCTCGAATAAGGAAATATTCGTGCTTTTTCAAGAGCATAAAAAACAGGTTACAAACACATAGCGAAAATAATGAGATAATAGAAAAATGATTAATTACATGGAAATGCGTATAGAGATCACCTGTTATGGTAATATAATATGAATGCTTAATTATTTCCTTTTTAATAATAATCTAAACATATATTAAAATAACAATAATAATAATACTTAGTAATAATTTAATTAATAGATTTCAATCTAGAGAAATTTGAAGTAATAATAATAATATGATTTATACTCAATAAAATGTAATCCAATATATAAAATATATATTTGACATAATAGAGTCAATAAATCAAATTATGAAATGTTAATAATAAAATACTCCACTAATAATAATAATAATAATTTATAATAATAATATTAATTATAATAATAATATTTGAATAATAATAATAATTTGCATAATGAAGGTCATTTAGCAACCTTTCTGTCTATTTTTATTATGATCCGTGCACGCCGTGTAATTATGTTGACAATCAATATATAGCGTCTAGGAGTCTAAGACGTACCATAAAATAGTCTCAATTTTATGTCTGTTCTACACGTACTGAGAACAAATAGTGAAGCAGGTCAGAGAAGGGTGGACAAATCGGTGCTGCCGGATGCCAATTAGGTAAATAGAAGGAGAGGTTGCTAATCCTTGATTTATCAAAATTTACTCTATTATTCATTATTATGTCATTATTATTATTATTTTGAATGGATGTACATCATATATTAATTATATTGTTATTATTTATTCATTTATTATTATTATTATTATTATTATTATTCATTTATTTTTATTATTATTATTCCTGTCGTCAATTATTATTTTTATTATTATTATTATTTATTATTTTATATTATTTTTATTCCCTGCTTTTTAGCAAGTCGCAGGATTAATACACACTATAGTAAGAACGATTAACTCTGGAGTTATTATTATTATTACTTATTCATAGATTATTTATGATTCATTTAAATTTAATATTTATTATTATTTTTGATTGTTTTTCATTACAGTTATTTGTAATTATCATTTTACATGCTCAATATAATATAATATAAATATATTATTATTATTATTATTATATTCTTAATGTATTTCTATTATTTATTTATTTGGTTATATTATTATTATTATTTATTATTCATTATTATTATTATTACCGATAAACAGTGATTCTAACGCATTTCATTGTTATTATCAATTTTTTTTATTTAAGTGTATTTGGTTTCTTTTGTTTGGTTTTTATCGTGAAAAAGATGTGATTTTTTCTTCGTTGCAAAAAATTCATAACTGCTTGTTTTTAAACGTAAGATCTTGTGATAATCGAACTTAATATGTTATATTTTAATTTTCTTAAATGTTTCGTTATCTAACACGTCACTATATATTAATGGTGACGAGTAGTATAAATAACTCGGAAAATAGAATTTAACTACAGATCTAAGTATATATGTTATAAATTCTTCGAGCCTAGAAAAATGAGAGAGAGTCTCCCAATATTTGAGTCTGATTATTTATATTATTTTTTTACATTTTACAGACTTAAAATATCTTTTGGGTTTAAATTCAATATGGAATGAGTGATCAACCTTTTTACCTTTAAGAATATTATTTTCGGGTTTAGCTCTTAATACGCTAATAAAGCAGTTATATTTGGTGGAGCACCATCCGAATAAAGAATCACCTCCCTCTTTGAAGATAAAAAAACAGGACAAAACACATACGCGAAATAAAAAAAAAATTTGATAACAATGCGTTCGGTTGTTATAATGAATGAATAATAATAATAGCTGTAATTATGTTGATTTAAAGTAATTTAAATTTAATAAATATAATGAATAATACATAATAATAATTTAATTATAATATTATATAATATATAATTTATTTATATATGACTATAATAATTAATAATAATAAAAATAATTAATATATGAAGTCAATAATAATAATTAATAATTATTAAAATAAATAATAAAATAAATTAAAAATAATAAAATATAATAAATTAATATATAATAATATATCTAATAGTGACCATTACTTATATTCAATTAATCTTCAAATCAAAAAAATAATATATCAAAAAATATCAACTTCATAGATAATAATTCCAAAATCCTAACATATAATAAAAGAATAAAAATAAACAACCTCTCTCATAAATATAATTAAAGGTAATTATTAATTGAAATAACTTCCTGTTATTAAACGAAATTATAAAGAGCAGCGCGGTTCTCACTAATAACGAGAGATTTAAATCGTGCGTTTTTCTTATATTTTAACGCATTCTTTATAAAAACAACATCAATATTTTTATACATGATAATTAATAAAAAATTGTTAATAAAAACAATTTACAGTGCCTCTTACCTTGGCATTATGGTAGAGTGACGAAGCTAAGGCCGCGACGCTTCATTTTGTCCAGTCGAAGATATATTTGAATACATTTTTCGTTTTTACACATCTTCGTTTCTAATTTTGTTATTCGTGAGTAATCATATATATTTTGGAGGGTTCCTTCCCCTTACGCTCCAATCGGAGCACGAAATAACGTTACTTTTGACTTCTCGGGAGATGGGACAAAATAAATTTGTCGTTCCCTAAGCGAGTTTTTCCCGAGGAAACCGAAAAAAAATTTACTGAATCTAGGATTTCGAGTAGCCAAGTAAGGTTAAGCGTGTTTTAACGAAGTAATAAATCGAAACTGTGGTCGCCTTTCGCGAATCCGGGTCGATTATTTTTACTCGAAGCGGGCTTCGTGATATACATACAAACTTAAAAGCATGACAATGGAGAAGTGTTGAATTAACAGGCTCACGCAAATATGCTTACTTTCCGTGGGGTGTCGGGCCTTCTAAAAGAATGTTTATTGAAAGATTTAAACATGAAGAGAGTATATCTAAAGGGTTTCCTTTCCCCCCGCATTTTTGCGTACGATCGGAAGGGCACTATAATAACGTTACTTGTCGACACATTTCTCGAGTTTAGTAGGTCGGCAAATTACAATTTTTCGTTCCCTAAGCGCAGTTTCTCTCCGCGCGGAATGCCAAAAAAAAACTATATGGTATCTTTTTCCCTCGTATTATCGGATAGTGGTAAGTATCAACTTATCAAATACATGTCAACAATTCCTGCTTACATCGGTCCTTCGCGCTTAATTGCGAGCTCTGCAAGGTTGGCGTTGAGCTGAGTACCTCTATCCGTATGGATAAAAGCTGAGGAAGAACCAAAAAAAAAAGAGGAGGTTAGTCATAATTTCTGAGAGATTCTCTACTTACTCAGTAGGCGTCGCGTACATACTCGGATCGCCAAAAGTAGGGTAAAAATTTCGCGCCTTTTCTTTTATGGGTGGCCGTGTTTTTAGCCCCCTTTTAAATACCGAGACCTCATTAATCTTTCCTTATTACTTATATAATTGAGAACCCTCCCTATCCTCCACCCCTTAGTGATTTACCGTTATTTTTACGCCTATTTTTTACGAATCGATGAAAAAAAGGCCTAAAAAATATTAACCCTAACATCTCGCGTTTACCCTATTTTTTATTTTCTCGCGAATAAAATATTGTGTCTGTTTTCATTTTTTTATATCCTTCAGTAATAATAATATTTTTTTTTCGACAGGCGCGACCCTGACTTTTTATTAACGCTACTTTTTACTTCTCTATTCTACCTTTAGAAATTGATTTTTGTTTCCCTTTTGCTAACAAAAGTAATTTTTAGGATCTGAGAATTATTCCAGATTCAGTGTAAGACATGCCATAATATTTTATGGAATCTAGGACTTCTCTAGCACTGAGTAGGGTTAAGCGTGTCGTGGATATACGAATTAATAGTGATCGAAATTGCTCTCCAGTGCGCCCTATCAGAGATGTTTACCCAGATACCGATTTTCGTGGACCATTTCTAAGAGCGTTTCAGATATCGAATCGATCGGTTTTCTAAGCGTTTCAGATATCGAAAACCTTAATGAGGCCGTAAGGTGCTTAAACGACCCCTCGTTATAATTTTTCGGTGGTGTCGGGCCTTCTATAGAACACTTTGAAAATCCCCCCTTACGCTCCGATCATGTCACGAAATAACGTTACTTTCGACTTTTCGGGAGATGAGGCAAAATAAATTTTTCGTTCCCTAAGCGAGTTTCCTCGAGAAAACTAAAAAAATAAATACGGAATCTATTACTTCGAGTAGACGAGTAAGGTTAAGCGTGTAGTAATGAAGTAATAGATCGAAATTTATTTCTCCCAATCTCTCGAGACCCTTAGAATTTTTTTAAGTTTATTTTCAAAGTGTTCCTTTGAGGGCCCGACACCCCCCGGAAAGTAAGGAGGGACGTCTAAGTACCCTACAGTTGCTTTTAGTTTTTCGATATCTTTAGCCGTTTCGAAAACCAATCGACGGATCAAAATAGGCGACAGCAGTTTCGTCTATTACTTTGTTACGATACACCGACTCTTAAGGGGCTAGGCGAAGTCCTAGATTCCGTAGTCATTTTTTGGGGGTTTCACTCAAAAAACTCCCTTAAGGAACGAAAAATTTATTCTTCCCCATTTCCAGACAAGTAAAAAGAAACGTTATTTCGGGGCACGGAAAAAAACAATTGTATAATACCTGAGTACCTGATCATCAATTCTTTATAGATTTTGATTTTGTAATTAATTTTTTTTGGTTTGCCTCGAAAGAAAAACTTGCTCAAGGAATGCAAAATATATTTTGCACCATTTTCCGAGAAGTAAAAAGTAACGTTATTTCGCGCTTTCGCCAAAAAATATATTTTATTAACTGAAGAATAAAAAATGAAATAAGACAAAAAAATTTATTACCAGATATATTTTTTATATATTAACTAATTAATTTTTATTACGAAATACACATGCGTTATTATAATTCGCTTATAAAAATCGGCTCAGTGCTGTGAGAACTTCAAATCGTTGAGCGACAGCTACCGGAAAGGAATTAACGTCTTCCTATTTTGTTCGTAGAGAGTTGTTCGTGGAACGCGAGAGCTTTTTACCATCTTCAGTAACAACCGATAACGGCTAGCGGAAAGATAATCGGACGACTTTTAAAATTGTTTTTAAAATCATCGTTCAGACAAATAGAACTATCGTAAAAAAATGTCTTTGGTTACAATGCCAGATGACGTGATGCAGAAAATTTTCGATTACCTTAATTTTGAAGAGGTATTCAACGTTTCGATCGCCGTCGTGCACCCAAATCGCATCGAGAGCTACTACATGCAAAAAGCGTTTCTCATCGATGGAAATTTTCTCGACCTGGATAAGTTTTTAACGCTTCGTGAAATACAAAAAGATCCTTTACATCTCTTAACCTCGCTCGAAAATTTAGCGCAGTCGCCTTATAATAATCACGAACTTATGATTCCTAGGGTCGTAGTTCTAACTATGCCCGAAAATTACTCGGTCGAAAGCGGAGCTAAATTTTTGAGCAGCGAATTAAATGGCGCGTACACGTATGTAAATACCTTAATATTAACTATAAACGATTGGACAACTTTCAACCAAACGATACACGAAATGAAACCACTATTTAAAATAGATACACTAAATTTAATTACGAATAACATCCACGAAAAGGTGAGTATTGTCGACGTTGTGAAAACATTTCCGAATTTAGTCGACTTCGAAATAAAATGTCGTTGTGGCGTTAACGACGATAATCGCCAAAAGGAAGGCGTGAATAAGAAGATATACAACGAGGGATTTAAAATATTCGGGTTTAAAAAATTGCCAGACGAAAGTTCAAAATTCTATAAACTGCGTGAACTATCGATGGATTATCATTACATCCACGATGATGATCGTACGTTGAACGAATTATTATCATTATACGGTTCAATAAACAAAATCTGCATACATATAAATGGTTACCACAAACCCGCGAAGATCGACATAAGTTACTTAATTCGATTAATTAACGAATTCGAGATTGAAACGATAATAGAAATTATTTTGAATTTGTCGATGATAGAAGGATTATTCCCCGTTTACCCGACGCTTACCAATAATTCTTTGAAAACAATAGAATTCCCAGACATTCCCGATTTTCCTAAAAAAGTCGTTGTTGCTGTTGAAATCGAAAACGAAAGAATTATTGAATGGAAATTTCATACTTCGACGAATATTGCTGATACGCCACCATTTGCGGCGAAATGGGTCCCGTTATCTCAATATGAAATGTTCGAAAATTTTGTCAATTGTGGCGAATACGAGATTGAAATCCCTATTATATATAAATTGTTTTATTATAGCATTCAGATAGTTTTAATGTTCTTATGTCAATATGATTTCCTGCCGATACTCGTAAGAAATCACACCCACGTCCATGATATGCTAATAATGGGGAGGTGGAATAGTCAAACTTTTAAAAATCATTTGGCTAGGAAAATAAAAGTGGTTGACGGATTTCTCGAATTGAGACACGAAGATGCCAACAACTTCAATATAATGTTTTCAAAACTCGTTCAGCATTTTCCTTCTTATAAACTCGTAAATGTGCTAAAGTTAAAATTAATTTTCTACGATATTTATGGGGGAAATGACACAATAGACTTTGAGCCAATTACCAAGTTATTTCCAAATTTGAACAATTTAGAAATTAGGGGTAGAAATTTTACATTTTTTGCCAATCCCCCAACTTGTTTCTATAATTTGCGCGAAATTGAAACAGAGCTTTTCTACAAATCGGCTAATATTTTATACCACACCCCAAACTTAGAAAAGCTGAAGCTTTATTTGGGTCCTTCTGACACCGATCTCTATCGTATTGTCGCAATTCTGAACCAGCCAAATGCCCTAAAATCTCTAAACTCAATTTGATAAATTTTGGAATGATAGAAAATTAAAACATAAGTTTTAAACTGTTTGAGGATGAATCTTTTAATAGAAAAAAATACCTTAAACCCAGTTGGACAACCTTCGCGAACTATTGTTTTAAAATCGACAGATTTTTAATCATTATGTGAACTATGTAAATGTGAATGAACATAATTAACAGATAAAACGCGTCAACAAGGATACAAATATTCCACTGTTAAATACAAAATTTGGTTCAAAAGAAAAAAAAAACAATAGAAACTTTTTTTACTTTAAGTTAATACTAAATAAATAGAAGTGTCATAAAACTGCTCTCAACAGTCTTTTGAAGCGACGAATAAATAAACAGAAACCTGGTGGGGAGAGTGAGAAAATAGTAGTTCAAGAAAGTAAGTCAAAGGGAATAAGGGATTGGAAAAATATTAATTTACTCTGAGAATCAGAGGTTTCGATTATTCTGAACCTGTTCACGATCAGAAATTATACTAGGAACAGGCATTGTGGCCGAACTTCCTACTAACATCATTTAGTGTATTCACTTTTAAAATAATATATTTTTTAAAGAGGTCGTGTTTGCTAGTCTTATATTAATTATTACACCAAATCGAATTAGAATAATAGAAGTACTTTAAAAAATCTTAGGCCCCATCAATTATTTGTTTCTATATAATTACTCACTGCTCAACCGTTTTGCCATCCACAGAAGATTCAAGAGAAGATTAGAAACTGTATTGAATAGAAACTTTTTTTTAAGATATATTATATTTTAATCCAAAACGTCTCAATACCAAAAAAAAATGGATTATATTATCTTGGAAAAACAAGCCTCAGACAATCCGTCTGATTTGTACTATAAAAATAAAAGACCACCACCCTTTAAATCTAAATAAAAGAGGAAGCGACAAAACCAAATCAAGAAGAAAAAAAGTGGGTTGGTTGGCGCCAAACCTAAAATTCTTCAGCTGTTAGTACGCTTGAGGAGCTTAGCCAACATAATAAAAGGCGATAGATATAGTACCTGTCACTCTTCTGCCGTACCAGCTCATGCGTACTTTTTCCATCTGGAATAAGAAATAAATTCCTTACATGATATACGAAAAGAAGTAGTTGATATTTGTTTCAGGGATTCGAAAAAAAATTCCAGGCTGATGTCTCGGGCAATTGGTAGATGAGAATAAGAGTTTGTTACGTTGGTGCGCAATACAAGCATGTCGCCTAATTTGGTAATTCAATGCTGGCTGTTTTGTGCTGATTAAGCATAGTTAAAGGAAAATTGTTTAAGAACTTTGCACCTAAGAAAATTTAAAGAATCGTTGATATCGGAATATTCGGCTTCGACACTATACTATAGTGACGTTCTGAAGGGAACCGAAAAATCGAGCTTACACGGTATTCGGGGGTTGACTTCTTCTATGAATGTAGAAACCATCGTGAACCCATATGTGTGGATCGTTTATCTGAAGAACTGATATATATCGAAGGTCTAGATGTATAATCGAAGCAGTATAACTCAAAGGCTAAGTGCTAAGCAAGTATAAGATAATCGAAGGTAAGTATAAATTCGAATGTTAAAAAAGTCGAAAAGTCTAAGTCATAAGTCGAAGGTCGAACCTTGCTTAGTCGAAGTCAAGTCTTAAAGCGAAGCTAAGTAATGAATAATCTGAGAAAATATTTTCTCCAAAGGAATTAAATTAAAATGTATTGTGTATTTCTTCTCGCACGGTGACGCGTTTTTTGAATCAGTGCTTTAAACATCGTAACCCAGTCTTGGGTCAAAGAGTTGAAAGACGGAAACAAGTTTCACTCTTGATACATTTTTATTGTCTAAGTGCTTAAGTTCATAAGTGTCTAATTCAAGGCAGAAGTCAAGTCTATACGTCGCAAGATTTATATGCTGAAGTCGTACAGCAGATGCAGAGTGCGAATGGCGAATGCTATTAGCCGAAGCAACAGGTGAATAAGTCGATAGGGTGCGTAAGTGTGCTATTGAATCGACGGTTTCTGAAGTTGCGATATGTCGTCGATAGTTCGAAGCAAGCTATAGCTGGAAGTTCGAAGCTAAAGCGAAGCGAAAGCTACTAAGGCAAGTTCGATGAGGCTTATAGGCAGAAGGCGAAGGGAGCGAAGGGTGAAGTCGCAAGGTGCTAAGGCTAGATGGGCAGTCGAAGGTGTCGAAGTCCGAAAGGGCAAGGCATAGGGCGGAAGAGCTAGGTTAGAAGGCGAAATGCGTTTTCGAATGTGCGTAAAACGTAAAAGCGCAAAGAAAAGGTATACACAGAAAGTCCGTCTGGTCAATATATGAGGGGTGTTCGTTAAGTTCGACAGAACCGAGCGGAGGCGGAGTTTATGCTAGGGGCGCCAGTCAGCGTCTCAAAGTTGTAGCTACAGGAGCATCAGACGAGAAGTTAAACACTCGAGTTATTTTCGAGTGGCTAAACCAGGAGGAAAGGCGTGCCGCACAACGTCGTGCATGCGCCGCAAGTGCTCATGCTAAAGAGAGTAGGATAAGGATATTCACCGGCGTTGACACCGGACAAAAACGTACCGATATCTGTGAATCGGAGTGAATTGTGTGCTTTCGACAGTAATAACACAACGAATCCGAGGATTAGAAAATATCGAAGAGTGAACCTGTGAAGATATAGAAAAAGCTTAATATGTACTTGATCGGTAAGAAGTCACTAATGTGCAAGATCAATGATTCTGTCGATAGGCTACATATTGGTCTCAATCGCTGTAGCATCGCCGTCTTATAGTTTAGTCAGTGTATATGCCTGCTAAATGACACATTAATCTGTATAACACAAGAATAGTGTGGTAGTGCCATAGAAGAGGGGCTAGGCCAACGATGACCGTCTACGTGCAGACTATTACTCCAACCTCCGCTACTTATTCTTAGTGACCGTCATAATGCTTTATGCAGAGCGCGAGTCTTCAGCGGAAGGTATAAAGTCTATATGATAAATCTTCAGTCGCGTCGTTTCGCAGTCCCGTAGTCGACACATTATAATTTATATATATTAATTGATAATATACGTTTTATTAGGAACCACAAAACGAGGTAGAGGGCTTCTCTTCATTCCCTTGCATTCTCTCCAGCAATCACGCGGCGCCGAACTATAACATAACCAGTCTTACAACCCTGATAACTTGGTTTATGTATACTTCTTATTTTCTTCGGAGAAGTTGAATGGTGAAGAATGGTTAAGCAAGCCAAGAAAAAGAAGTCTTATATGATAACTGATATAGTTCTAAAAATCTCAAGATAATTACTACACTCCCTTGAATCCACTTATGTCCATTTTCAACTTTCCGCATACAAGAGACTTCTTTTTGTTCGCGAAAATAATTTTAAACTTCCCCCATCCTCCGCTTTATTTTATTTCCCCCCCCACGAAAAAAGAGTGACGTGACTGCCATCCTTAATAAAAGAAAACAATTAAAAGCCTTAAAGTCTGATAACATAAAACAGCCTAATTTAAAGAAAAATCTAAGAAATTATTGAGATACACTATTAACTTCGATAGAAAATTAAGATAATGGCGGAACCTGACTTTAACCATGCACCGCATAGTTTATCTGCAATTGTTACTCAAAAACTTAATAAGAGAACGAGCAGCAGAAGCGGAGTAAAAATACACGTACTCGCGCTCGCTCCCCTCCGACCGTTCTGGGAATTTATGTTTCTCGTGATTCACAACACTTCATCATCATCCATCATCATCATCATCCGCTACCTCACTGAATTATATCAACACCAAAAAACTATGAAATCTTTTATAAAAAATGATAAAAGACGAACGAGAAACCACGTATTTCTTTCACAGGACTTTCCACAACCCAATCTCGCTCTCTTATATAAACTGTTGAGAACTCTTACATACTATTACTTATCCCCTCAGATCTATCCCTCCCGAATTCTTGCAGAAAAATAATCGTCTTCTATGCCCTGTTTCAACAGATTAAAGAGAAAACAAAGAGAAAAAAAGAAAATCGCGCGCTGTGCTAGCAAGAGTTGGATATGCATGTACGGTCCCAGAATCGTACGTACTCAGAGTACTCTTGTATAATCGCTTTAGCCTATCTTGATACCTCCGTCGTCGCTGCTTCGTTATCTGATCGCTGTCCGATGTGTGAATGTCTGTGTGTCTTCGTTAAATTAATTTGCGTAATACAAAAAAAAGAATACCCGCCTGCCAGTGAACGCTATTACTTCAATTCCGCCGATTAGTTCGAACGAGCCAGAAACGCAACTTCGATCGAGATTTTGCCCGCGCTAAAGTAAATAAAAGAAAATAATAAAAAACGGACATGCAGAGCGACCGTTGTCGTCTCCATTGCTGTAACAAGTCTCTGAAAGTAAAGCGCATGCCCTAGGATGAAGCATAATTGGCTAATAGACTAATCGACGCGAAATCTTCATCCGATAGCTTTCTGATGTGTACTTTGTAGTAAATGAAAAATAGACGAATTAAGGCCGGACAGAAGATTCCGCGGCCTACGACCATAATAGTTTCTCTATATCGATCGCATACGTGCTTTTGTTTGGGTTATCGATTATCGAGAAGCTCTTCTTTTGGAGAGGATCTAACAAGACCCGGCCTCCACCTACGGGAGCCCACCCACAACAACGGAGCCAGTGTGTAGCATCTTCGCTGCACTCAGCGTTGGCTAGATATTACCTGTGCTGGTGGGATAAGGCCGTTCGTGGAGTAAACGTAATGTAGGATTTGAAAAAGAAAACTATTATAACTGTCGGAGGTAAAAGAAAGATTATAATAGAACCCGCCCGTATATAATCATTAGAATACGACAATCGAGCACGTAAATCCCGGAAAGATGTACGCAGAGTTTCAACCAAAACCAATTAGGTCGAGCAATCCATGCTTCTTTGTCCGGAGTCGAGTTTTATCGTTAGTTATGAAGAGATACTTGGTAAAAAATACGATCACCTCGAAATTCTAACTAATCGAATAACTCACTAAAGTAGTCTATGACAAACCTAAGCCCTGAATTTTTACGAACTCTGCGTTATCAAATTTGTTCTCAGCCTTCGTAGAAGAAAAGAAGCATCGTCTTCCGAGGGACTAACATACTACCACCAGTGAAGTTGAAGGTAATCTTCTAATGTGCGTGATGATTGAAATACCCATCTCGTTATGTGCGCCAAGGCGACGCTGCTAGTTCAATGCACTTTACTTAACGCGAATGCCCCGTTTATCAGTTTCTGTCTTCCATAATGCCAAACCTATACTTTGTGCTGTTCTACGGAACTTATGATCCAATTTCACGATCGCATTAGTATTTTTAGATAACCCGCCTCTTAAGGCCCAGCATAAATCCATCCTCTAAAACCTTTCGCGTCGAGCAACTATGACTTCGCTGCACGTCGTTACTTTCTTGGTTAACCTCGAAGTCATGGCACCTACGGCGTTTCCAGCCATCCGAGTCATCTATCGGATACTCAAATCACGAACCTTCCTGATCTCATACTTTGACATGAAAATAGATAAACATAGATAGAGGAAAACCAATGATGAAATATATTTAGAGTAAAGAGTATAAAAATAGGTTCGAGGTATGTATAGTATTAATTTAAAGAAAGAAAAGAAAGGTAAATTATGTTTTTGATTGGAGACTTGCGATTGTAGAACCTACCTGTGCGTGTAGTTCAAAAGGAGTATTGTGGTTTACTAATTCTCTATCTAGACGTTTTGCTAGAAAAATAGCGTACTCGGCATCTACCGTGCGTGGCCTTATTATAGCCATATAACCGTAGACTCTAAGCATCGTAGAGGCCATGCCGACTCACCAAAAAGAACATTTTCAAGGCTGATTGAAAACTTTCGCCATTGTCCATATTCCATTATATTTAACCGTGTGGATAATAAGAGTGTCATATTACTTATATATAAGTGTACCCTCCACATTCTAAAATAAAAAAAATAATCCTTTTAATATTCGAAAATAAAAACTATCATGCCCGTTGGTTAAAAGACTAAGAAAAATTAAACGTCACTGTTGTTGCCGTGCTAAAAGCTGGCACGAAAAAGTAATTTAATGTTCCGGTAACTGACTATTCCTTTGAGTACCCGAAGTACGGGCCGGATATCAAACCTATCTTGTAAATAATAAAAGCAGAGCAGCAGAACCAGAAATAAAAGACCTACTGCGCCGTTCCTCGCCGACTCTGCCACGGATACCAAAACTAACTCTTATCTATCAGCTTTCGACTCA
Organism: Trachelipus rathkii; assembly: GCA_015478945.1. Taxonomy (NCBI): domain Eukaryota; kingdom Metazoa; phylum Arthropoda; class Malacostraca; order Isopoda; family Trachelipodidae; genus Trachelipus; species Trachelipus rathkii. The sequence goes on along the minus strand of JABUQX010131231.1, from coordinate 15,040 downwards.
TTTCCTCCGAACTTGTTATCTTAAAGAATTTATTAGTCTACAAAAAATTGAGCTAAAAATAAAAAGTAAAATCATATACGAACGAGATGACTACCACGATAATTTACTTCCGACATGTGTACTTCCAAACCCTCCACCCGCCCGTTTTAAAATACGTCCGACATACTATTAACCCAATCCTACCTCGATCGGTGAAAAAATATCTTCTCCTGATCCAATATGTTTTTCAAAGCAGAGAAAAGAAAGAAAATCATAAAGAAATGAAAAAGAGAACAGCTAGCGACCCTGCTAACAGATGATTCTGACTACGGCCGAGAAACAGATTACCGATTACCAAACGCTTTGCATCTCTAGGATCTTCGACCCCTCTCCTGCGTTCTGGCTATTCGCTTGTTATTCGTTGTCTGTGTTTGCTGTTTCTGCTTAATCGCTAATACAAAAAAACAACTACCGTGCATCTCATCGAAAGTCTAGATGGTAACAAAACGTAGTTGAGATTATTCCAACACTAATAGTAAAGTCGAGGTCTCAATTTTGATTTACTATAAAATAATAAATATAAAAAATAAATCGGTACCGACTATACAGCTCGTCGCCCATTTTAATATCGGAATCTGTGCAATGATAAACGCATCCAAGAACAATATGCGAGATGCTGCGAACGCGAAAATTCTCCCGGGAATTCTCAAGATTACCGGAAATCGCAAGGAGAACATGTTTTAGAGGACTCAAGACATCTTTAATTGACCCGAGATATTTTTAGTTGTTTCAGGACAATTTAACTTGTCCCGGTACTCTTTAGTTTCAAGTACGTTTCAAAAAGGACTCGAATTCATTTCTGTTCAGGAGAGATGCAAAGATTGACCGCTCCACGATCTGATGATTGTAACCGATACAGAGGCCCGGGACATCTGTCGAGTATGTCTAATCAGAGACACCTTTAGTTTGAAACGTAATGTCATGATTTAATAATACGGAATAAGTGATTGAAACAAAAAAATAAAATTTCTATCGAGAGAAGAATATTTTTAAAGAGCACCGCACTTCTCTAGCAAAGCCATTAAATACCGCTAACGAGCCACTTAAATACAATTATGACGGCAGATTCGAAAACAACCATGGCGAGCGGAGACCACGGGCTCCTTCTTCGGATCAGGTTTTTTGAGATTAGAGAAGAGGAGGGTAAAAAATACGATGCGACCTCGCAAATTTCCTAACTATAACGAGGAACTGAAACGCACGAAAAGGTCTAGTACAATACCCCTAAACGCTATGTTTCAAACGCTTGCGAACGAAATTCCACCCTACCCGGAAGAAAAAAGTAGTAAGCAGCATCGATCGATATGGACAAGCGCAGTACCCCGTGAAGGTGTGATGTTTAGGATCTAATCGTCAGTTAGTAAGGAAATACACCGGTAGTTGGTATATTTTGATCTTCTTCGTCGTCTCGAATCACAATCGGCGGTATTTCTAATCCGTGTCGCGTTACACTGTTGCAATGCGACGGGCACATATGCGCGCGAATACGCTTGAACTTTGTTGGGGCGGGCTATCGGATAGTATTGAGCGACTGAGCCGGTTCCTCTCATAGAGTGTATAGACGGCTCGCCGAGCCCCGACAGTGAATACCACCCTCGAAGACCGGGCGTCGCGTCGACGAACTTTGATCTTCCGAGTCGTGGTGATGGTTCTTATGAGTGTCTTGGATAACGCTTCGTGATATGGTGGTCGTTATGTGGCTATTTCCCTATCGCTGGTGTCTCATCTGCTGTGTCCGAACAGACAGCAATGAGAACTTGATATGATTCCTTCTGAACCCGTAATTACTACTACAGGCAGTGTGAATAAATAGAATACAATGATGAGAGGAGATACGAAAGAGCAAACAGTCAGAGAAAGGATGGAGATTGAAGAAAGAGCTAATGTGTTTGTGATGTAGCATTTAGAAGAGGCAAGAATAAAAATATTTGGGAGAGGTGTATCTGAGTGGCGGGTAGACCTATCTTGTTACCGGGTTGCAAATGAATAGCTTTACCAGTCCCAATCAGCTGTGGTGCGTATATATATATCGTATCTGACACCGCGAGCTTGGAGTTAACATATCCGGTACAGCCCATCCACGTGTCCATCTACGTCCAGAAAATATAGGACGTTGTCAAGGCGATTTTTAAACGCCCGTTTGCTTGATAATCCAATTAAGACCGGGTGAAAGAACAGGGGAAAAGACGGTAGAGTATTTATCTTGTCCGCTGACCAATTCAGAGAAAATAAAAATCAAGTCCTTGATAATCTGTGATAAATAGAAATAACATGCCGTTGGATATAATACGATAGTAAAATAATTATATGAAATACCTTCACTGTTAAATTAACAGTCCACGGGGATGTAAAATACTGGACTAAATAATTGTGTTCGGGATATCACACTGACCTTATTCGTCCGTAATGAAGTGAAGGACTGCGGTTTTTGGATGACTAAGAAACTAAATCAATAAACGCTAGCCAGCAAAGTTCGAAGAAAATACATTCTGTTACTTTCGCGACCGCACTGACCTGCTCACCTAGTGTGAGACCGAACACCAAATCATCAAGAATCGATACGAATTCGAGTGCAGGTTGTCCTAGCCAACCCGTTATTGTGAAAGTAATTGTTTACTGATAATTCCATCCAAAAAAATTCTCGATTTAGCTGTAATAAATATATTTTGAAAAGACTGACGTAGACGAGAATTGGAGACTCACTTTAGAGTGATACTTCCGACGGTGATTCTTGCGATAATACCTTTCCTCACTTCTCTCTCTCCGTTAAAACGTGTATATGGTCCGTTTACTGTGGGGCTGTCTACAGAGTACGATGAGTTGTACCACTTGGATCCCGTCCCCGTCGGAAAATAAATTATCGTCGTTTCTTCCATGTTTCACAGATAAATGACAGAGAAAAACTCAAGAATGGATATAGAGAATATTAGAGAAGCTGGTGCCCGCGCTTTTAAACTCATGATGATGCACAGCGCTAGAACTTTACGTTATCCAACCTTGTCATCGCCTTACTATTCTTCGACCCCCTCGCTCCTGCTGTTCGTTGTGTTTATCGCCTGGTGTAGTCGTTGTCGCTGGGTTTGTTCGGGGTTCTTCAATTCGAATACATAAATAAAATTAAATACCGCCTCCATCTGGAGTACGTAAGTAATGCATTTCGCGAGCAGCTAGCAACATACTCTAAACTCATAACCTTCGATCGATTTCCCGGGCTTTCTTGTTCTTGGGTATCATGAAAAATAAATTATAAAAAATAATTCCTTTTATTAGGCGGAGGATGTTGTTTTGGGATTGTTGGACTTTTGTTCGTCGGAACAATCTTGACTTTCGGTTTTGACGCCATTTTTTGAGTTCACGGAAGTCTGCCTCAATTATAACCAGTCCCATTTTTTTATTGAACAAAATGACATGTCTTTTGTTTCGAAGCAGTGTTTGAATATGAGAATCTTTGTATCACCGGCTGGAGCGATTCGGTGACTTAGTTAATGATAATATTATATCTTATATAGAGGCGAATGTTGACATATGACGCTTTTATAGCAGTTTCGATATTTTTTGTATTATTATCTTTGACGTATTATACTATGTGTTGAATGGATTGGGATGGAGGCGAGTGTAAAAAACTTTCTTAGATTTTGCTGGACGTAAGGTCACATTTCGCAGAAATATACGCGGCCCTTTACGAGCGTACGATTACGTGTATCTACAGTTAGAGCCCCGTTTTGAGCAGTCGGCTGATCATCGTAGCTATGGCGCGTAATACTCCTGTTATTGGCAGTTTGATGTGATGTGTGGTTTTTGTGTTTTGAGAAGATATAGGCGGGAGAATATTTTGTTTTCTTTCAGTTTGGAAAAATAATGAAAAAAATTTCTTGAGTTAGAAGATGTGAGAAAGTGAAGTTATAAAAACTTCCCCTCCGTGTTTGACATAACCATACATATACTCAATTTTCTATCAACGATATAATACTGAGCTATATTAAGTACGGCAGTAATTTTTTCAAAAAACCTATTAAGTTCCTGCAACCATGGCTCTCGTTCTCGATCGTGATCGATGAGCTTGATGTGTATAATTATGTGTGGTATTTAAGGTTAGGAGAGAAGAGTGTTTAATATAAAGAATTATGCACTGTACCTCCTAAGTCTAAACTAACGATTTATCTATAATGCTCACGAAAAGATGTTTAGATCTATAATCCGAATAACGCATGATTGATTTTTCCTGGAAACTGCCTGTCGGACCAATATTTCACTCTCGAGATAAGAGGTCGAACGATAGTCATATGTCTCTACTGATCGTTACATATGACTTAACTACTGCCCTTCTGTAATTTTAGTTTATTATCTATATGTCTCGGTAAGATTGAAGATATAGACCACCGTAAATAGTGGTCCGTCCGTAAAGGCTTATACTCGGCTAGTCGGATATTCTCTATTTATCTTCGTGAATTCCCGCATTTACAATTTGCACGCCTATTCCATAACGGCTTGCAACTTTTTGGGCGTTCACGAACGTGACTTATTCCTTCCAGCCAAGGAGTTTAATATAACCCGCCCCACCCCGAACTAAGAATTGCCACGCTTCTTAATGACCCTTCGTCTCGTCGATTCTAGAAACCGGATTAAGTGATGTTTCTTGGAACTCGGGATAAACTCTCTAAGTTTCGGATGGCTCACCTTCTACGGTCCGGTGTCCACGTTCCAAACGAGGTTCATCGAGACTTAAGATCAACCTCGATCGTTCATACGCATGAAAAAGAGAAAACATTTAGATGAGAGAAACCCGGAAAAGCGAAACATCAAAAGAAGATTGAAAAAAAGGCTGTGAGAGTTTTGTGAGTGATATGAGGGAAGAAAGATTAAAGTTGTCCGATCGTGAAGTGCGGGGCGTGTATTACCTAGCGGGTGAGGGTCAAAGTAGATGTACACGCCAGCAGCGGGTATTGTTTGAAGATCGTTAACAAAGAATGTTGTCGTCTACTTCTGAGTACACCGCGAGAGCTTTGAGTTAACAACACAGTCCCTAGACCACTTTTATTGCCAGTCACAGGGTTGCGCAGTGAGAGTAAGGAACTGTTACGAGAGGTTCGGTAGAGGAAAGACTGTTTCTCTCGTTTCTTCTAAGTCTCATATGTTAATAACTCTTGGTGTTTTGGTGTGAAGAACTTAAAAGTATGTGCACTAGGTACTTTGATGATTTTGTGATTTTTTCGCACGGGTTCACCCTAAAAATAATTCGTTAAATATTAAGTATAAAAAATCTAATCGAAATTCTAATAAAAAAGAAGATTTTTACACATCTAAATAATTATAATTGCTAGCGCCCAATAATTAAACTTATATATCTGCACGAAAAGAATTAAAGGTTGCAGTGAACTCACTACCAATAGCCCGCTCGCTTCAGACTGCTTTACCAAAAAACTAAAAGTCAGCAGCAGCATATATACTAATAAAAAGAAGCGCGCTGGAGCTCGAGCCGCCGTCGTGCCGGACACTCACCATGTCTTAATACCGATACATCTCATTCATCATCATCATATTAAGTCATCATTCCTATGCCGAACGAAAGAATTTATTTAAGTCACCAAAAAATTCTCGCATTTCGTATAATAAAAATGAAAAGAACGAACGAAAACCACATTTCCTTCCGATGGTGACTTCCAAAACCCCAACCCGCGCCGTTTAAACGGGGCCACATACTATCTACCCCAATCCCTTCCCGTCGGAAATAAATATCGTCGTTCTTCCCTGGTTTTCCAACAGAGTAAAAGAGAAAACAAAAGAGAAACAAAAGAGAAAAAAAGAGAAGCGCGCGCGCTAGCAGAGGTGGCATCTGATCCTGAGTAGCGTGACCAACTTTTGTCGATCGCTGTTAGCTATCTGGACCCGCTCTCGCTGCGTTCTTATCGTGTGTCGCGTGTTCGGCTGTTGGGGGTGGGAGTTTTGTCGTTTCTGTCGTTAATTAATCGAATACAAAAATAAAATAATACAACGCTCTCAGAGAGTTTGTGATTCATCGCGCCATTATTGTAACGAGCTCGAGAACCAACCTCGATCGATTGGTCCCCCTATTATTATAAATATAATAAATAAAAATAATACGAGTTACGTACAACACATCAGGTCCCCATATAGAACGAACTCTGCTCTAATGAAACGCATCTCAATGAACAAATTGCAGCTTACCCGACCTTACGCGAAAATCTTCACTGGAGCGTTCATTACCAGTAATGAAAAATAGGACAATAAGGCGAATGAATCGTCGTTGTCGACGACTACCGCATCATAGTTTTTATTCCGTTTATTCATCATTACGTTTTGTCGTTTTATTCTGTCGTTTGTTTGTTTTTGGTCGAGAACAGAGATCTTCTTGCTTTCGGAGGAGGAATCTTCAAGATTTACCGCTACCACGACGTGATCGTACGATACAGGTATCCGATTCTTAAATTAATTTTTTAAAAATTAAATATTATTTACATAAGAGAAAACTTGGGTTCAAACTTCTATAATTAAAAATTTTAAATTCTAAAAATTCGAAATTTTGAAAGGTGTTTTAATAAATTAACCCGTAGACGTATAATTTTCGTAAAATAGAATCACCCCACCTTACGTTATCCTCAATTATATTATGAAATTAAAAAAAGAATAATATAAATCAATATCACTTATTTTTATGAGTATTGATTGTCATTTTTCGCACTATATGGGTTCGCCGCCTTTAGTTATTTGGCGGAAAAAAAATATTTTTCAAATAAAAAATAAACGAAATAATTGGTACATCTTAGAATGTTACAAAAAAAACTTTAAAAAAAATTCTCTGAGACGAATATTTCCTAAAAAATAGAACACCACCAAACGTAATCTTTAATCGTTGCCTTTTGTTCTCATCTCGCCTTCTCCCTTCGTCCAGAATCTTATGGACCACCGAAGCGCCTTTCTTAATAGAGAATTATAAAAACAACTGTCCGCTCTGCACCGCGTTCAAAATAAATGACTCGCACTTAGAGGCAGACTCTTTATTTTTTTGCAGGAAACGAATTATTTCAATACTATAAAATTGAAAAAAAAATATAAATTTACTTATAATGGATAATTTTCATTCTCGCACTTAGGGCTGGGCGCGCTCTTTTTTTACGGGAAACACTTTTTCAAATAACTGATTTTATGCTTAAATAATTTTAAATCTTAAATTCTAAAAGAAACTTTAAAAAAAACTTACCCTAGGCGAAAATTCCTACAATAGAACACCACGATGTAAACGTGCTCTTTTTTCTCACCGAGCCTTTCCCTCGCCCAGCATCCTTATGGGCTCGCCGAAGCCCTTTTCCTTCAAAAGAAATAAAACACGTCACTCACCACCACGGTCCAAAATAAACTGACTCACAGTCAGGGCGGCTGCGCGCATTTAATTTTGCGGGAACGAATTATTCAATTATTAAATAAAAAAAAATATATATAATTAAATTCACTTAATTGGATTAATTTCATTTTCGCACCTTGGTGGGGCTAACCATCTTTGTAGGCAAGTGTTGATATTTACTTTCAATATATGAAATTAAAAAATATATATAATATATATTTATAAAATTCACTTATTAGATTTTTTCATTTTCGCACTTAGGGTGGGGCACAACTGTAGTTCTTGCAGAGTATATACAACTTTTTTTCAAGTAACAGATTTACTTTAATAATTAAATCTAAAAATTATAAAAGAAAATTAAAAATACTTTTCCGAGGACGGAAAAGGGGTTTGCTAAAATAGAACACCATGACGTAAACGTTGCTCTTTTTTCTCACCGAGCCTTCTCCCTTCGCCCAGCATCCTATGGGCCGAAGCGCCCTTCTTCAAAGAGAATTATAAAACACGTCCGCTCACCACCCCGTCCAAAATAAATGACTCACAGTTAGGGCGCCTGCGCACCTTTAGTTTTTGGCGGGAAACGAATTATTCGATATTTATTAATGAAATTAAAAAAAATATATATTATATAAATTCACTATATTGAAATTTTTCCATTTTCGCACTTAGAGTGGGGCACGACTTTAGTTTTTTGCGGAAAAAGACTTTTTCCAATAACAATTTTACTTAAATAATTTTGTAAATCTAAAAAATTATAAAAAAACTAAAAAAAAAACTCCAAACGAAATTGCCTAAAAATAAACCCCACACGTAATGCTTTTATCGTGAACCTTACTCACCTGTCCTTTCTACCTTAAATCCAACATTCCTAGCCCAGCGCCTTCTAAGACAATATAAAAACACGTCCGCTCGCACTGCTTTCAAAATAAACTGATTCGCATTTAGAGAGGAGGAGTCATAATTTAATTACGTTAATTATTCAATATTATGAAAATTTAAAGAAAAAAATAAATTCACTTATATTGAATAATTTCATTCCCCTACTACTGTGCTGCTTCAGTTTTTGGTAAAAAAAACGTTATAAGATAAAAAATTTTACTTAAAATAATTTTAAAATCTAAAAATTTAAAGAACATTAAAAAAAAAATTCTCCAGACGAATATTTCCTAAAATAGAACACAACCACTAATGCTTTTATCCTCCCTTTTTTCTCCATCTTCCTCTACCTCGTCCAACATCCTATGGGCCGCCGAAGCGCCTTTCTTGAGGAAGAATTATAAAACACGTCCGATCAGCACTGCTTTCAAAATAAACTGACTCGCATTTATGGAGGCGGCGCCTTTAGTTTTCGGGAAACGAATTTTATTCAATTATTTATGAAAATTAAAAAATTTATATAAATTTACTTATTAATTGATAACTTTCATTCTCGCACTTAGGGTTGGGGCGCGCTTTTAGTTTTTGGGGGGAAACGACTTTTTTCTGGATAACTGATTTTACTTAAATAATTTTTAAATCTAAATTCTAAAACAAACTTTAAAAAAAACTTACCCTATGTTCCGCCGAAGCGCCTTTCTTCAAAGAGAATTATAAAGCACGTCCACCCACCACCACGTCCAAAATAAACTGACTTACAGTTAGGGCGGCTGCGCGCTTTTAGTTTATGGCGGGAATCGACTTTTTGATTTTCAATTTTTGTTCGCGCCAATTTTAATCATGATCTTTAAAAGAAATTATTATATAATTAAATTTACTTATTACCGAGAAATTTTTATTTTTGAATTATGTTTATTTTAATTATAGAAGATTTCACTTAAATTATTTTTAAATCTAAAATCTAAGAGAAACCTTTAAAAAAACTTACCCGAGACGAAGATTTCCTAAAATAGAATGCCTCGACGTAATCGTTGCCCTTTTTTTCTCACCGCGCCTTCTCCCTTCTTCCTGCATCTCACGGGCCGCCAAAGCGTCTTTCTTGAGAAGAGAGAATTACAAAACACGTCCGCTCAGTACTGCTTCCAAAAAAAACTGACTCATATTCTTCGGAATTCGCCCTTGTATAGTCATCGCGTTTTATGAGGGCGATGGAGAACTTGTTGAAGAAGGTAGACGCACAATGTCCAGCTTTTTGAGGCCAATTTCAATACGATCTAAAAATAAAATTCATATAGACTTAAGTATACTACACAATTAATTTTGAATATTCGAAATTGTGTCAATTTAATTATAGTTTTCCAATTACACTATTATATAACTTTTATAAAATAATTTTCACAACCTACCGTCGATGCTCCGTTTTGCAAAGCCTTTAATGCATACCCGTCGACGACACGTCGTATGCGCCTTTCTTGAAGAGAATAAAACACGTCCGCTGTCGAGCACCGGCTTCCAAAATATAAAGACTCTTCTTTTCCAAAATCTCTCTCGTTAAGCCGTCGCGTTTCAGCGAAGGCGATGGGCAACTTCGTTGAAGAGGTAGGACTCGACTGGATAAATTTCATTTTTTTTGCCGCCCTTTTTAATCTAAAAATGCTTAAAAAAAACATTTATATAAATACTATACTGCAAACTTTATTTTGAATATGGGCGGCGACGCGCCTTCAGTAGTTTTTCAAAACTTATATATTAACATTTATAAAAATATTAAAAACTTACCATTTCGCTTCGTTCGCGAGCCGTTCACCACTTCGACGACGACGCGATCTACCATTATTCGGTCAAGCGCGAGCGCGTCTGCATTCAAATTAACCCAAGACGCCTAATGGACGCCTTCCCCTCTCCAACATCATATGACTACGAACGACCTTCTTAATATAGACATAAACGCGTTCGCTCTGAGTACCCTTCCAAAATTTGTTTATAATAATAATAGATTTTTCTAAATAAATTTAAAGCATAATATCAAAAGAAAGTTTAAAAAAAAAACTTACCAGCAAAGATTTCCTAAAATAGAACGCAACGACGTAATCGTTGCCATTTTGTTCTCACCGCGCACAGCATCCAATGGGTCGCCGTTGCGCCGTTCTGGAGAGAGAATTATATAACACGTCCACTCAGCACAGCTTCTGGCATGGGACTCTTCTTTTTTTCTGAAATCTCTCTCTATAGTCGTCCGTTTTACGAAACGACTGCGAATCGTTGAAGAAATAGACTCACTGATAAATTCAACTTTGGCTCCTTTTTACAACACAATCTTTAAAGAAAAACATATAAAATTACTTATGTACGCATACTTTTCAATATGAATATGAGCAACGAGCGTCTCATCACTAATTTTTCAATAAACGACTTTTATACATATAACATTATAATAAAAAATATTAAAACCTTACCGTTTCATCTCCGTTCGCGAGCCGTTGCACACCACGTTTACAACGACTCAGGGAATCTACCATTATTCGAAGCGCGAGCGTCCGCATTTAATAGTAACCATCACTAATGGACGCCTTCTCCTTACGTCAGCATCCTATGACCACCGAATCGACTTTCCCTTAGATACATTAAACCACTTTCGCTCAGCACCGCTTCCAAAAATTATTATGATAGATATTTCTTAAATAAGAATTTAAATCTAAATCTACAGCAAAACTTTGACAAAAAAAACGTTACCCAGGCGAAGATTCCTAAAATAGACACACTACGTAAGCGTTGCAATTTTATTCCTACACGCCCTTCTCACAACACATTCGCTCAGCAACCGCTTCCAAACTAAACACTCTCTCTTCCGAATACCTCTTTAAGTCTCGCGTTCACGAAGGCATTGAGGATAGTCGTGAAAAGATAGACTCGACTGCAAAATTTTCAATTTTGCTGCACCTTTTCAATCATCCACAATCTTAAAAAAATGTTTATAATAAATTTCCTCTTTTATTGCATAATTTCATTCCAATATATATTTTCTTAAGTTTTTGTCAGTAAAATAATTTTAAAACATTTATATAACAGTTTTTACTTGAATTATTTTTAAATTAAAATATTACGAAAACTTTTAAAAAAAACTTACCCAACGAAGATCTTCTAAAATAGTAATGCCACGCTTCGTGAGCATCCTGTGGACCGCCGAAGCGCTTTTCTTGAGAGATAATTATAAAACACGTCCGCTCAGCAACCGCTTCTAAATATATTAAAATAAGTAATATTAATTTATATAAAAAATCTTAAGATTAAATTGGCGCGAAAAAAAATTTAAAAAATTACAGGGTTACTCTTCTTTCATAGGATTCCCATCGCCTCTCATGAACCGAACTAAGCCAAGGCCGAATTCCGAAGAAGAGGATCGGCTCGCAACAATACATGCAGACACCGACATTAAGACACCGACATAACACCGATCATGTAGACAGACATGTAGACAGCTACATGTAACACCGACATGTAGACGTAGACATTTAGACACCAATTAGACCACCGACATGTAGACCACCACCAGTAGACCACCGACCATCGTAGACACCAAACATGAACCCAAACATGTAGACAGACATGTAGACACCGACATGTAGACACCGACATGTAGACACCGACATGTAGACACCGACATGTAGACACCGACATGTAGACACCGACATGTAGACACCAACATGTAGACCCAAACATGTAGACAGACATGTAGACACCGACATGTAGACACCGACATGTAGACACCGACATGTAGACACCGACATGTAGACAGACATATAGACACCGACATTTTTGAAGTCGAAATTATTTTTCGGAAAAAGCAGTAATGATTATTATAATTATAATAATATAAATAATAATATATTTTACTTGAATTATTTTTAAATCTAAAATCAAAGAGAAACTTTTAAAAAAAAACTTAACCGAGACGAAGATTTCCTAAAATAGAATGCCACGACGTAATCGTTGCGTTTTTATTCTTACCGCGCATTCTTCCTTTGTTCAGCTTCCTGTGGGCCGCCTAGCGCCTTTCTTGAGTGAGAATTATAAAACACGTCCGCTTAGCACCGCTTTCTAAAAAAACTGACTCCTCTACTGGAATTTGCCCTTTGCTAGATATCGCGCTTGCATGAGGACTATGGAGAACTCATGAAAATATGACTTCGACTATAATTTCAAATTTTCGCTCCAATCAATCACTATCTTTAAAAGAAATTATTTGTAATTAAATCTTTATTACCGCGCAATTTCATTATTGATTTATTGTTTATATAATAATAATAATAAGAATTCAATAATAATAATAAATAGATTAATAATAATAATAAATAATAATAATAATAATGAATAATAATTAAATAATAATAATAATAATAAAATCTTACTTAAATTATTTAAATCAAAATCAGTTTTAAACATGTTTTAAAAAAACTACCCGAGGACGAAGATTTCCTAAAATAGTACACCACAAGACGAAACCGTCTCCTTTTTTTTCTAACCGCGCCTTCCCCTTCGTTCAGCATCCTGTGGACCGCCGAAGCGCTTTTCTTGAGAGAAATTATAAAACTCGTCCTCAGCACCGCTCCAAAAGTTTAAACGATCAATCTTCTCGAATACTCCTTGCTTATCATCAGCCGCTTAAGAGGGGGCTGGGGCGAACTGTTGAAGAAGATTGACTCACTGATAATTTCAATTTTTTTCTCGCCAATTTCAATCACGATCTTTAAAAAAAAATAATTTATATAAATTTACTTATTACGCTAATTTCATTTTCATATAGGGGCGGGGCCTTCTCGAAAGAGAATTAATAAAACACTCCGCTAAGCACCGCTCCAAATTTGAATACTAATAAAATAGATTAACTTAAATAATTTTTAAATCTAAAATTTAAGAGAAGCTTTTAAAAAATAACTCACCCGAGGAGAAGATTTCCTAAAATTGACGACACGACATAATCGTTGCCTTTTTTTTCTCACCGCCCCTCTCCCTTCGTCCAGCATCATATAGGCCGCCGACGCCATTCTTCAGATATAATTGTAAAACACGTCCTTGCCATAATTCTTCAACAAAACTTAATCTGATCTCGCATTATAGAACCGGCGCGGCGCATTTTAGTTTTGCTTTCGCGTGAGGAAACGAAATGAAGAAGCTTTGTTGAATTCCAAAAAAAGTTGATAAAAATTATTTATCCATCGATTGAAATATCTTCCGTTTCGCACTTAGGTCGCGCGCTTTAATTTATGCGGAAAAACAACTTTTTGTTCAAGAGTTAGCAAGCCCTTTAGTTTGGGTGGAAACACTATTTTGCAAGGTAAATTTAACCTAAATATTCCAAAGAAAAAAAACAAAGAGAAGAAAAAAAAACTTACCCGAGCCAAAATTTCCTAAAATTAACCAACTTTGATCATCCTTTTTATCATCCTTATGTCATGTTCCTTCTCCAGCATGCCTAAATGCCGCCGAAACCCATATCTTCATGTCACTTTTGTTATCAAGTCTTACCTGAATACCTGCCATTTTATGCAATCTCCAAACTAGATTGTCGTCTTTCAATTCTAGTCAAGTTCTCCGTTATAAATTAAATATATATTATAAACGAATCTATTTTATTATCTTTATATAATCCATGCAAGCTTGAGATATTTTGTAGTATATTAAAATATATAATATTTATTTGTTGTATATACCTACACATGTCATATAGATATATCGAATGTTATATATATAGCGATATGTATGACAAATTTGCAATCTAAGAAAATACTTTCTCACTTAGGCGCACGCGCCTTTATTATGCGGAAAACGATTTTTGTGTAGTACGAGCAACCAAAATAATCGGAAAAGGAAAACAACTTTTTTTAAAAAAATATTTTCACCTAAAAATTTTTATTTCACAACTAAAAAACTTAAAAACTTAACTAATAAAAAATTTCCTAAAATAGAAATCCACGACGTATCGTTGCTTTTTTTTCTCACCGCGCCTTCTCCTTTCGTCCAGCATCCTAATGGCCGCCGAAACGCCATTCTTCAGAGAGAATTATAAAACACGTCCGCTCACTACCACTTCCAAAGTAAACTGACTCGCATTTAGGGCGGCGGCGCGCATATAGTTTTTGGCGGGAAACGACTTTTTTCAACGTTTATGAAATTAAATATAATATATATATATATATATATGTAAATTTACTAACTATAGGAAACTTTACTTTTCTCTCAAAGGGCGGCGACGCGCCTTTAGTTTTATGGCGGAAAACGGCTTTTTTTTCAAGGCTTATGAAGAGCCTTTACTTTTTAGCGGGAAGCAACTTTTTTTTAAGAAAATAGTTTTCACTTAAATAATTTTTAAAGCTACATTCTACAAGAAACTTTAAAAAAAACTTACCCGAGGCAAAATTTTCCTAAAATAGAACTCCACGACGTAATCGATGCCCTTTTTTTCTCACCGCGCCTTCTCTCTTCGTCCAGCATCCTATGGACCGCCAAAGCGCCTTTCTTGAGAGAGAATTATAAAACACGTCCGCTCAGCACCGCTTCCAAAAGAAACTGACTCGTCTTCTTCGGAATTCGTCTTTTTCATGGTATTCGCGTTTCATGAGGACGATGGGTGAACTCGTTAAAGAAGATAGACTCGACTAATAATTTTCAATTTTTTCTTCGCGCCAATTTCAATCACAATCTTTAAAAAAAATTTACATAAATTTACTTATTACCGTATCATTTTCATTTTTGAATTTGAGGCTG
>JABUQX010131230.1:7500-29098 GCA_015478945.1 Trachelipus rathkii | reverse complement strand
TTCTGTGACGGCAAAAGTCTTTAAATATTCTAATTTAATATTTTTTACGTTTAATACTATCCTCAAATGGTCGGGGGGCTGGAACCCCTATGGCCTAGACAAACCCATTCTGCCATGCATTTAAAATAAAATAAAATATTCTAGATATATGTTTTCCTATTACCACCCTTTACTCAAGTTCACTCATAGTTTTTCATACTCCAATTCATTTTAAGCATTACTCCAAGCAAATCTCTTATAGCATCATTTCTACAAAAGGAGGAAAAAAATTAATTATATTTGTTAAAATATAATTGCGTCCAATTAAAGTATGTTTTTCAATACAATATATCTTGTTCAAATATCGACCTATTTTATTCAAGTCACATCTTTTATTTCTATTCCAATTATTTAAAACCATCCAACGCTTAAATTATCTATATAAATTCATTCCTACAAGAAATAAATAATTATACTAAAAGTAGCTAATCCGCCTATACATTACAGCCTATATTATAGAATATATATATATAGAATATATAAAATATATATATATATAATATTTATTATAGATTATATATTATAGTTATATATATAATATATATATATATATTATATAATATATATACATTATCATTTATAATATATATATTTATATATTATATATAGAATAAATATAATATATTAATATTAATATATTTTTATATTATATATAATATAATACTATATATATAATATATATAATATTATTATTAAATATAAATTATCTGTATATAATATTATATATATATAATATACTTAATATATACATATTACTATCTATATATAATATATAATGGATCATTGTTTTGCCTCATATCCTATCCACTCCTCCTCTGCTTCTGCTTCTTCTTCTCGTTTCCTTGCCTATTTTGCTCTCGCAGCTCCTCCTTCTCCTCTCGTCATCTTCCCAAGCGCCTATTCGTTTCTTTCCCACGAGGAAGGTCATTCGAGCTGTGTCCGCGCTTCTCCCGCGTAATCTTCGGCCTCTCTTTAATCGCTCAGCTTTCACCATTGATTTTCCTTCGCGTATTCAGATTCCTTTTACCATTCATTCTTTCTTTCTTCTTCCATCTCACAAACACATGAATCGCTTAACTCGTTTACGTAGTCACATCTTACTTTTAAAAAAGCAAAAACCTATAATTAAGTTAAACATTTTATATTATATATATATATATAATATTTATACTATATATACTATATAGATTATTATATAGTATTTATTATATATATAGAATATATATTATAGATATATTTTATTATATTTATTATAATATATATATTCTATATATTATTAATAGATACTATTATATTATATTATATTATTATATACGTATATATTCTATAAATTATAATTTTATATATATATATATAATAATTTATTATATTATTAAAATGTTTAGTTATATATAATATATATATATATAGTATATATAATTATTATATTTATTATTATATATATATATATAAAAATTATATATATAGATTATATATAAAGGCCAATATATTATTTCAACAGCCAGCTTTACCTTATATAGTAATTAGTATTATATATATATAATATATATATATAATATCTTAATTATATATTATATATAGTATATTTAATATTGTTATATAATATATAATATATATTTATATATTATATTTTATTTATTATATTATATATATATATTTTATTATATATATATAATTATATATATAAATATTTATATCTTATTATTTATATAAATTTATATAATTATATATAGTATATATATAATTATATATAACTATTATATATATAATATTAATTATATATAGTATTATCTTATATAATATATATATGGTTATTATATATCATTATTCTTTATAAATATTCTATATATCTATATAACATTTTAATAATGAGCCAGAAAACGACAACAACGGAACAAATCAGATAATATACATGTATACATCTAATTAAATAAATATCAATACTAATAAATATATAATATAATATTAATATCAATATATCAATAATATAATATACTAATAATAATATTAATATAAATTAATAAGGATTAAAATATTCTTTTATAATATATAACATATAATAATAATAACATATCACAATATTTCTGCATTGTTTGCGATCTTCTTTTTTTTTTAATTTTTATTATTTGTTATTATTCTGTAATGGCTTGGTGTATTCTAAATAAAAATCTAAGTCTTATTTCTTATTAATTATATATTTTAATTATTATATTTTATTTTATTATATTATTATTATTATTTATTTTATATTATTTTTATTTTTCTCTTTTTGGTATTTATTCTTTAGTTCAATATTTTCACGTTCTTCATCTTTATTTAATTTTCCTAATTATTATTATTATCATTTATTATTATTATTATTATTTTAGAAAACTGCAAAATTAACACTTCACTCATTGATACAGCAAGCAATATTATAAGATAGTTAAAGGAAATAGTTATTTTGATTTGCTTTTTATCCAATTCTCTAAGGGACAATTTAGAAGTATATAGTAACATTCGCACCAATCAATCTTTATTTAATGTTTGCTAAGTCTATTATATCACATCTTTTTTTATTATTTCATTTTAGCTTACTGACACAAAAATCACTTCTATTACTTTCCATTTTGAGATTGGCCGCATCTAAATATTTTTAAACTACATTCACTTTCTTTACATCTTTAATATCTTTTTCCAATTTTCACCATTTTCTCAGTTTTGTGGTATTTTAAATTCTACTAACTAAAAAGACTCCATTTCTCCTACTCACTACTTTGTTTCCTTCGTTATCTGCATTTCTTTTATCTGTTTTTTTTTCATCTTTACAACTAAACTTTTTTCATTTTTATTTTCATTCCTTTCATATTTGTTTAGAACTTTGATGAGCTTCATATGTTTTCCCCTCTATGTCAACCCTGCTTCTTAATATTATTTTTCCCTTCCTTCTTATTTCCATCACAAATGCAAAATTTGCTTCTTCATCTATTTCTATATTAATAAGAAGTTCTCGTAGCTTCGTGGGTTAATGGGTTAAGCATGGTTTTTGTATGCTTAAGGTTCTACGTTCACACCAACAAACTATAATTACGCTTTATACTAC
The DNA here is from genome assembly GCA_015478945.1 of Trachelipus rathkii. Taxonomy (NCBI): domain Eukaryota; kingdom Metazoa; phylum Arthropoda; class Malacostraca; order Isopoda; family Trachelipodidae; genus Trachelipus; species Trachelipus rathkii. The sequence continues at coordinate 25,977 of JABUQX010131230.1, read as the reverse complement.
TTAAATTTTTTAAAACTTCCGATGATTTGATAAAATTTGCGTAAACCATAAAGCAATGCAAGTAACTCAAGAAATGGTTTAAGGAAGTTGTTTGCCATTGCCAAATTACTAAACAAAAACACTATGAATCATTTAAGAGATACTAAAACAGCAAATTGATAACCACCTTTTATTCTTTTTAAGAAATTAAAATTTCATAAAAATAAAACATACAAAAAACGCAAATGATTATTATTGACATAATAATTCAATTTTAAAGACTGACATGAAGTCTAAATATTAAATAACGTGTCTCATAATGAGTTCTTCCTCAGCAAAGAAGAGGAACATAAAGTTGGATCGGTTTTTGGAATAAGCATTTGCAACATAATTAGTTTTTTTTCTGGATTTCTTCTGTCTTCTTCATTTTAATTTTTTCTCTCCTTTCCATATCACATTTATTTTTATTTTTAATTCAGCTAGAACTCAGATTTATTTCCCTCGCTTATTTTTTTATCAATTTCTTCAGATTTTTCCTTATATTTTTTTCCTCTTCCATTTCATTTCTAATTTCTTTTTCTTTTTCTTTCATCCCCTTGCCTTTTAATACACCTCTCTCTCTCTCTCTCTCTCTCTCTCTCTCTCTCTCTCTCTCTCTCTCTCTCTCTCTCTCTCTCTCTCTCTCTCTCTCTCTCTCTCTCCCGATTAAATATTCCCTCGTTTCTTCTAATCAATATCTGGACGAGACTTATTATCGTGTAGATACTGGAACCAACACTGCTTTCACACACAAATAATTTATGTATGTGTGCATCTATATATGTTCTTGTGAAAGATATACTTCTGTAAGAGTATGCTATTAACAAAACTAGGCATACATGTTTATCTGACGGAAAGGACTTTAACAATTTTACAATGAGTGGTATTTTAAACATTAACCTAACCTGTTTGATCACCTTTACAAAAATCCAGGAGGCCTTCACTAAGTAACTTCGCACGAGTTCACTTTTTATCTCGTACAAATCAAACTGCTCATCCACACTTTAGAAGTCAAAATATCTTCACTTTTTATGAAGTCAAATTCATAGAATTTTTTTAGGATCATCCTCATCCCGACGCAAATTTTCAAAACAGCACACATGTTCTCAGCACCATTTTCGTATATAGCACATATTTGTGTAGGCTTATAGTTGCTCTCTCCTCTACTCTCATCCTCTACACTCATCAATCTCTACTCTCTCTCTGCCTCCTCTACTCTCTCTTCTTCTCTCTCATCCTCTCTCCTCTCTCATCTCTCTCTCTACATATTTTAAGAATATTTACATAAGGTGCTTCCAAGCTCATTGACAAACCCTTTTCCAAAGGAAGGTGCAGAATAATGAAATGAAAGCATATTTTCTTATACTATAATTAATGTCATTTTGACATAAATTTCTTTTTATATATCTTTTACCTTAAATGAAATAGTAATGAAAATATTGGTTTTTCACCATACTTACTGAGGACGTTATTTTTAGCTCTTAACAGTACCTTTCCAACATAACTAAAAAAATTAAAATCGAGTCTCAGGCTGAGTGGGGTGGGATGCGAGAATTTAACTCCCTCAAGAACCTGCCGTTGTAGTACCTGTAGAAAAGAGAGTGCGCCAACGTCATGTCGCAGAGATAGAGAGAGAGTCAAATAAGTTTGAAATTATGGAGACAGTTTCTAAATTTTTTATCCTTAGACTCAACCCTTTCCAAAAGAAAGGTGAAGTAAACGATAGAACAGTTTTCCATACAGGATCGTATAAGATTGGGGTTGGAATAAAATAAATATCCGATAAAAAAAAAAAAATTCCTGAAACCTGAACAGGACAACCAGCTTCTTAGAAGACGTCCCAGCAACCATTGTGATGTGAAATCAGATTAACCATAAAATTTAATAAATATATACTTTATTATACAGTATATCGGTTGCAATTTACAATTATAATAAAAAACTTGCACTTGGGGTTGTCGGAATAAAATATATGATTTTTAAATGTACTATGAACAATTAATTACATATGAAACTATAAATTGAGCAATTAAACAAGAAAATATGTGAAAATATTTATTCTTTTACAATACATAAAATTTATGTATTTTATGGTTAAATAAAGACTAATATGAAACAAAAATAAATTCATTCCATAATTCTTTATATTTTGATGAGCTTTATAGTTCTGGTGTTTCTCAATTTATTCCATATAAGAAACATTGTTTAGACTTTAGATCATCTAAGTTGACCTGAGTTTGCAGAACAGTAATATATTGTCGCTAAAAACTCAAAAACTTTTATATAGAAGTTTATTATCTTCCTTATCAGTTTGCATATTTAAAACCTTCCACCAACTGGAAAGATTTCTGTTTTCTGTAATATATTGTCACCCAATTGAACATAAGACTCTCGAGATTCTCAGCTATAAACTGTACCTTTATAAACACATTCAAGTTTAGTTAAACTTTAACAGACAAACAAATAATCATAGAGTTATTATATGCCTTTTGAGATATCAAGATATTTCAAACATCAATTAACTGTGCTTTTGGAAGATTGTGAAGATTTTTCTTTTGGTGACATCAAGGATCAAATCATTGGACATCTTGCCGGACTCAGAAAGTAAATCTCATCACTTTCCTGAGCTTGATTCCGATACTGTCAGTTTGGCAGTGTAAAGCCCATAAATTGGGAAATTTCTTCTGATTTGCCAGGTCCTAGGGAACATATAGAGGCATTTTTCGAACATCTTGCCAACGCATTGTATTTCAGAACTTTGCAGATATCAGTTTTCAGAGTATCAAAAGACGCAAAGTCTTTCAAAATTGCGCATGAATAAATAAAAAGATGTTACTGTCATTTGCAATACGTATCTTTGTGAACAAGAATCTTCTATTCTTATAAACTTGAAAACAAAGTGCAAAAATTATTTAAGTTGAATCCCGAAGACAGTATAAAAAATTTTTGATATCAAATAGAACTAATATTGATGTACCAAAAAAAAATACACAATCATTTCTTCAAACCCTGAAGTGAAAAGGTTTTCAATGTTATTGTTTTGTTCCCTATTAAGATTCCATAATTTCAGTCTTTAACTATTTCATATTTGATGCAACTAATTTCTTTCATTTTCCATATTTTGTTAATTTTGTCTTTTGTTCTTAAAATAGAATTTTCAGATATAGTTCAAACTTTTCAGCTTGTACGACTGTTTTCTCAATACAATGGATCATGAAACTATTTGAATTAAAGTGTTATTTGCGCTTTCAAAATTTAGTGTAATTTAGGAAAAATATTTCTATACCATATACTACAAAATTAAAAGCAATTAGTTTGTTTTTACTCTACAACTGTAGCAGCCACCCCCCTCTCCGTCTCTCCTTGTCAACCCACTGACACAAATTCATTCTAGTAGAATTCTTCCCCCATTCCAACGAGATTCAAGCGGCTACTATAACCTGTTTGCCTGCAGCACCTATATTACTGACTTTTCAAATAGTCAAATAGTCGAACCAATCTCCCACCCAAAAGGACGTCAACAACCCTACCCCTTGTATTAGTTGTCAACTAACCAGCAATGAAACTAAGTTGGTTGATCCTCCGCATAGCTGGAGAGCACTTTCTGCCAATAAAATTTGCCCCATACCTTCCCGATGAGTTTCCCAAACTCACTTAAGAGACCTACGTTTTTGTCTACTAATCCGTCTCCCACTATTACTCCAACTCCTGCAAAGAAGTCCCAAAACGGAACCATAAGATTAAGGACCAAGTCAAAAATTATTCGCTAAAATATAAAACATCCGAATTTCTAAAGCAAATCACACTGTTTCAAGATGTAAAAAATGCAACACAGAAAGACCTCGTCATAGGTCTATTCCTGAGACAAAAGCGCGACTTCAATAGATTTGTACTCAAACAATCACAGCTACTGAACAACCCATCAACCTATTCTCTGAGAGCTTGCAGGATTATTCCAGCTCTCCTGAATCCTCCTAAAACTCTTCTTTCAAATTTTCTATCTCAGCACTCTCTAATGGATTCTATGTCTTAGCAGATGAAATGGGTTATAGTTCCCAAATAGAGATTGATGTGGTGACCCACTCTCTTTTCAATGCTTCTTGCTTCCGGAATGGGGTAATGGAAAACAGTTCAACGCATACACCGCAAGCGCTCCAAGCGTTCTGAATCTGTTGGCGGCATGAATTAACCCAGGTCTCCCATCTTAACTCAAATTGTCCAGTTCCCCCAGAATCACCCACATGATGACTCACTGACAAAGTCTCCAGCATTAGATTTTTGCAACCCAACGGATACTATATCGGATCCAAATGTCGCAACACCAACACCCTCTCAAAAAGACAACACTTTTCCGGTGGCACCTTCCTCCTACATTTCCATGAAAACACCCCAATATTCCCTAAACATTTCTGAATTTGCTTGCTTGGAAGATACTGATATCGCAATCATTTCTAAACATGAGCACTCTGGTTGCTCTTCCAACACCCAACTAACTCCACATAATAACATGGACGGTTGAAATTAGTACTTTACATTGCGAGATCGGTAGCCAAACGAAAAGCTGACAGATTTGTCGCTAAATACTGGCAGCATAATACGCTAATCTGGCTCTTTCCAAGTCATGTTAGAAGGTGACTTGGTCAAGGCCTCAACTCTGCATGAGCTGGGGAATTTTTTCCAGTGGCAACACGGCACATTAATGACGAATGCGCGCTTTCCGAGGGCTACGGCGCATTTTCGAGGTCGGGGAGGCTGTTTCTGAGGTCAAAAAAGCCGTTTCCGAGGTCCGGAAAGCGATTGGAAGATTCGGTCAACCAAGTCATTTTCCCAAACAGCTGACTTGGCTCAAGGCCCCCAACTCCGAAGGAGTTTGTCTCAATGACAACGTCGTGCCTCCAAGGACAATGGATTGTCTCCAGGACAGCGTTCGAGGACTGCGTCACCTCTCCAGGTGGAAGGACGTTTTCCAGAAAGGGTGCCATACGTGCATCCAGTGCGTCCGACAACTTTTCGAACGCCGGGAATGTTCTGCTTTCAGATCTGGTAGATCTCTTTCTGTGGTTTTGAACGCAAACTCAGGGGCTTAGCCCTGCAAATGATAAATAGATCACCTCATTGTTATATCAGATTTAGTATATAGAAATATATATAAACTATATTATATATATATAACTATAAAATAACTATATATATATATATTATATATATAGATATATTATGTTATTATCATATATATATATATATATATATAACGTTTAATAGTAATAATATATATATATATACTATATATATATATATATAGGCCATTATAGTATATATTTAACGAACCCGTTCGCTAAGAAATTTATATCTATGATGTCAACTTCAACGAGAGTCTCCGAGCTTCGTAACTGTAGGTTCCAGTTTAAGTTTACCATATCTCTCTCTCTCCTCTCTCTCTCTACTCTCTCTCATCTCTTTCTCTTTTTTTCTCCCTTCTTTATTTTATTTCCCTTTCTCTCTCTCTCTACTCTCTCTCTCTCTCTCTACTCTCTCTTCTCTATAGTATAATATAAATAATATACTATATATATTATATATATTATATTATAATTATAATATATTATATATATATAGTATACATATTTATATTATATTATATAATTATATATTTATATATATATATATATAATATATACTATTTAAACCCTTTAATTTTTACAAATTAAGATATCACGAACTAAGGGTTTTTAAATAAAGTAAACTATATAAAGCGGACTAGCTGAATTCCAAATTATAATATTCTATAAATATATATATTTATATTATATATATATATATATATATAATCAGTATATATACTATAAATAATATATTTATATAATATATAATACTATATATAGATATATATATACTATATCACAGCCCGCAGTAAGGGGTATATATACTATATGATATATATAATATATATATATATATATATAATATATAATATATACTATTATAATAATATATATATATATATATATATATTAATATTATTATACTATATAGAGGGGGTCAATGCACGCTTACCTAAGTATTATTACTGAATAGCATAATTAAGAGCTGGCATAACCTCTCGAATGTCCAGTCAACCCCTAACATAAGAATAAACCAGAAGCCGTATGTCCTTTATAGGCACTGTCCCAGTCACCAATAAAAATCATAATTAAGAAGCCACATGGCCCTAGAATGTTCCAGTCACCCATAATAAATAATAATAAGAATATACTTAAAATAAAGAAGCAGCAGTAAGCCTATTAGACTGTTCCCCGTCACTATAATAATATAATTAATTAACAATAAAAGTAATAATTTAAGAAACCAGCATTGGACGCCTCATAGAACTGTCCCAAGTCACTCATAATAAATAGTACTAATTTAAGACCGCAAGGTCCTATTTGAGACTGTCCCAGTAACCAAGAAAATAATATTAAGAATCGCCTTGGACCCTGTAGAAATATCCAAGTCAGTTGGAATAATCAATATCCGATCATATATTAAGGAATCAATACTTAGGACAGCCGCCTGGGGGCTATCTAGACTGTCCCGTCAACCAATATAATAATAATTAAAATTAATATTAGAAACGCAATGACCCCTCTAGAATGTCCAGTCAATCATAAATAAATAAGAGATATACTTGAGAAGCCGGCATGCGTCCTTTTTAGACTGGTCCCATAACAATAATTATAATTAAGAAGCTGCATGGCCCCTCTGGAATGCCCACGTCAACCATAATTAAATAATAAATAAAAAGCTTATTATAGAGCTGAAAAAGAATAGCCAGAAAACTTCACGCCGATTCTTATCCTAGCCAAAAGTCTACCTCCTCGTTGCTTTACGTTGCGGCCTCTTCAGCGATATTTGCTTTTTTAATAGGTGCTAAATGTGTAGACAAGTATTCAAAATGACTGGCCTAACAATCTATCTATAGAAGTATACAAAACAATATATATAATTAGTCTGCAGTCTGGCATTATTTTCAATTTTTACCTTAGGCCCGCTGGGTTCAAAACCTTACAATTTAAACATAACGCAGCACTAAGATGTACAGACTTAGGGGTCACAATGCGAAGTTTGTGACAATTGGAAAAATATCATTAAACTTCATAATATAAATATATATAGCTTATAATATATATATAGTTTTACTTTATTTTTTATTTTCTATGAAGTTAAATTTCAACACTACAAAAATAAAAATAATAAAAAAGAATATAAAAAAGTCAAAAAGAAATCAAAAAATCAATTAAATAAAAACAATCATGATTTATTTATACAAAAATCAAGTAAAAAAATCAATGATTTTTATTTGATTTTTTCGTTGCCCACCTTTACATATAATATATATACTATATTATTTATTATTAATATATATATTATATATATAATATATTATATATATATTATAATATATATATAGTATATATATATAATAATTAGTATATATATACCTGGCTCTCAGGGCGGCAGGGCGCTGCCCCCCCAGAAATGTCTTCTCATAAGAGTTACCTGGCGAATTTTTTTGATCACTCCCGTTCCGGGTGCCGACTTTGTACGTCTTTATCTATATATATATTATATATATATATATTATTAATATAATATATATTAGTATAATATATTATATATTTATTATATATATTATATTATATAATATTATCACAATATATATAATTTATATAGAATATATTATATATAGTGATATAATAATATAATATATATAATAATATCTATATATTAAATATATATATTAATCTATAGATTATATAAATTATTATATATATTTAATTATATTCACTATATAGTATATATATATATATTATATATATATACATCTTATATATATAATATATATAATAGTATCTTTTATAATCAATATTATATTTAATATATATATATATATATTATAATTATATATATATATAATATATAATATAATATAACGAGATACTACGATCTTCTCACTCCATTTTGTATGCTCTTTTTAATTTACTGTTAGATAAGAACTGTGTCGCTATTCCTATCTATGTTTTTTTTTTAATGTTTGATGTATATAAAATTTCAATTTTTTTTTCAGTCGAGATTCTCACATCATTTATTAGTTTAAGGTTCCAAAGTCGCATTGAATTATCACTCCTGACGCACTCGTATTCACACCGGACCTCAGGTAGTTTATAGTTCTAATTTCATCAGATACACTGATATTGCGAGATTCCTTAGTACGTACGTCTTACTTTAACTATTAATAAATTTTCTAAGCACAGCAATTAAAAGTAGGAATTATGTAACACATGATCTTACTTGGTCCATATGAGGTTAGCTTCATTTTATAAAAAACCTATTTTTATATACGACACAGAAATTAGTGATTTTCACCATAGTTTGCATATACTTTAATTAATTTTTTCTGTTAACTCTTTGATGGCTAGTAAATTATAGGGCCTCTGCCATATGTGGCAGGCTCATTATATATAGTATATAATATATATAATATAATTATATTATATATATATATAGTTAGTATAATATATATATATATATATATATAATATATAGAATATATAGTATATATATATAGTTAATAGTACTTATATATATATAAAAAAATATATTCTTATAATATACAGTATAATATATATAAGTTATATATAATATTATAGTAATATATATAATATTATATAACTTAGTATATCTATATATATATATATATTATAACTATATTTATATTTATATTATATATACATATATAATTTATTATATATACTTATATATATTATATATATTATTTATATATATACTATATTATATTATATTAGATACTATTATTTGCAGTAAATTTGAAAAAGAACTCCGATAAAATTGGAAATGATAGCGGTGAAAACGAAGGATACCAATAAGTCAACTACGACTACACAAGAGGCAAGTACCCTCCACTTCGCATATTTCGCATCGATGAGAACCACACCCGGCCAGAACTGAGCGAGTCAAGATATGGTCCAGATTTCGGAGCTAGCGTTCAGTAGATGACAGTCACGGAAATGACATTGGTAGATTCGTTGGACATTCATCTATGATTTCGACTGAGAAAAAGAAACAGTTACTGAAAGAGTGTTTGGATTCCACTAGACCTATAATTTTCTTGGAAGATGCTACCCCTACTTAAAGACGGAAACTCATTATGAATGGATTGGAACATATTCACTTGGCTGACATACTCCGGCCAAAGAACAGGCATTTTTGCAGATTTGATTGTATTTTATTATCCCACATAAAAGTTCTGTTCAGAGGGGGTCTAGGTCCTTTAAACATAAGACCTTTCACTTTAAATATAAAGTGTTCATGCGGTTGTAAGGACATAACACACATGTGTATAAAACTGCTGTTGAAGCTAGCGAAATGTTCTACGTACGTCTGCGAGTAGACGCATCCAGAATACACCGCATTCAAGAAATCATAGAAGAAATTAAAAAATATTATCCTCAAAAATTTCATGTGTGACATTTTCTGTGTAGCGCGATTACGTTTCCTCGGGTGAAGCATCTGATGAGGCAGTGTGCAATTTGTCCGTTTACGATGAATGCCGGAACATTCATTCATTTTGAAAACCATTTTGCAAAAGGTAAGAAAATGTTCAGCAACGAATCGGTTCAGATTCAAATTAAAATCAATTCTCTAGTAGGGTACTACTATAAGGAACAGCATCGTTACGAAGGTTAAAGAACGCTGGGCGTTAGTGCTTTACTAGAAGTGAAAACGTCAGATATTTTCTTGGAAAGAACAATTATCCGTTGCCGCTATTTCGACAAAGAGTCCGCTGAAGTCAAAGAGGAATTTATTGCTTTTTTAGAACTGAACAGCGCTCTCACGCAAAAACCATTGCGAAAGCTCATTGGGAGGATGTTGTCACCGACCGAAGAAACTGGGATTCTAGAATGTCAGTGGGCTTGCGGTTTCGATGGTGTTCTACGACGTCTGGCAATAAAGAGAAGGTGTCCGCAATATTGAGGAAACAGTGATAAAAAGTATTCTCTCTTTCATTGCTTCTTCACACAAACAAAATATTTAGTAGTAATGATTTGAACCAATACCAGAAATCGCAATAACTGTGGACATCTAAAGACATATTACGTTTTTTTGCGGGACGTCTTGAGAAAAAAATCAATGTCACAACCTCCCAAGCCTAGCCGAGACCAGATAGCGTACTGACAACACGAAGTGCCTCAGGGTTAAGAGCACTCTTTCGAATGATGGCAATCATTAGAAATCCTTTCCATTGAGAGGAAATACCGCCATCAATAAAAAAGCGCTTTTCAGTTGGCATTTCAGCGGCATGTAGCTCGTCATTCATACGGCTATGATATGATCGCCGAAGATACTCTGCGATGTTAAGCCAGTTGTAAATGCTTCCAATATAAGAACCTTGAGATATCGTCCAAACTCGCGCAATTTAACATATTGTGAAATGTTAGGGCCCATCGCAAATGTGAAGAAAACGCATCCGATGAAGTGTTAAAAGAAGTTAGTGAAATCGCCGAGCAAGCTAGGGACTTAGTCGTGAATATACCACGGACTTTTTTGTAGCAGCTAGTAACCATCCAGGCAAATCCCCCGGAGTTCTGAAGAAGGTCCTTAATAGTCCGTATCTGGATTTAATAACTTCTTCTTGGAATACGTCTTCTACTGAAAATCACCATGCCTATGCACTTGACTAATCACATCCTTTCCACATTGCATATATAACATCGATGCGAGTTAAGGAAAAGCAGGCTCTTTTATAGTTTTTACCACTTAAAAGGGCATAGAAGAAGAACTAGACATTATTACAATTTGGGTAGACAATACAACTGAGTAGTGAAAGTAAAGAACTTGTGTCTCCAAGTCTTAAAGGAGACCTGAACCTTTCTTCCGTCGACGAAAAGACTCTTGCTAGTATACTCTCCCAACCAATCGAAAACCCCCGTCCGGGTAGACACCTCTTTCGTACTCTGCTAAGGATCAAGACTTGCCTGCGAAGTACTATGGAAGACGACCAGATTAAACGGACTGCTCTATGATAGTGTACACAGAAATTGTAGTTTGACATTCATGTTATTTTATTCACAGTAGTTGATAAAATTTGCGTTTGAACAAGGAGAATTACTTTTTATAATAGCATTATTGCAGATGCTCTAAATTTGTTTGATTTTCCATCATTGGATATTGTATTTGTATTCTATTGTTTTAGTAAATAATTTGTTTAGTATATTAATCATTTAATATCCATACAAAGTTTCAGTTTTATGTTTCTTTCTCATATAGTTATAGTAATATATATTTTATATATATATATTATATATATATATTTATATATATATATATTTATATATTATATATATATATAATATATTATATAATATATATAATATATATAGTAATATATTATAATTATATATTTATACTATAATTATATTAAAGTTTTATTACATTTTAAGCTCCCCCCTAGGTTGGGAAGCTGGCAATCGCCCAGTGTATAGTTATATTTATTATATATATAATATATACATATAATATATATATTAAATATATATATATATATATATAATATTATATATATCATATATTATATATTAAGAGGTGTGCCTAGCTTGTGCAGAGAATTTATAAAATGATGAATGAACGTATTAGAGAATTGTGTGGTGTAAGGAAGGGTAAATGAGAGAATAAATAAAAGATAGATGAGATGGTTAGTCAATGTGGAAGGTATGTGAAGTCGAGTGGTGAGTGTGCTGGAATCAACCGGAGGGGAGACCGAAATAAAAGTGGATTGAGTCAGTTAAAGGAACGCATGACCGAAGAAAGTGAGTTTGCAGAGATGAGATAGAAAGGTGCGTAATATGAGTGAATGGTCGGTTTTGTGAGGGGTATGATTGGCCCACCTGGGGCCAAGGGAATGAACCCCACTGGCGAGATGCCAAGTGAGATCCGGGTGGATTTTTGACTGCTCGAGTTCTCAGTAAAAGGTATAAAGGGGGGAGGGGGGAAAAATGGCTTTCTTTTCGACTTGCGTCATATTCTTCTATTTCTTTTCTGCTTCCGGGCCTGTTACGCACCTTACCCCAGTCTTGGGAAACTATGGTACATTTATTATTAATATAGTATTAATATATTATATTATATATATATATATTAATATAATATATAATCATATATAATATATTTATTATAATATATTATATATTATATTATTTATATATATATATATATATATATATATTATATATTATATATAGATATATATCATTATACTCTTATTTATAGTCACACACCTATGGCCAAGTCTTATAAGGCACACTATATCCCTTCAATTTAGGGGACTTAAAGCCATCGTATTCATCTGAAACTTGCTACCCCACCTGAGAGATATTGTCAGCTTGCCTGAGCCGTATGCTTTTGTACAGTACGCCTACGCCCCTCCAAGGAGGTGCTGTGCCTGACCAAGTAGGAAATGGACGTAGATATACGAGAATAGGATGCCGACCGAGTCTGGACTAAGAGAAGAGGATATAGCCTGAGTTGATTCATGTGTGGGAGCCGAAGTCGGAGCCGTAGACAGCCAAAATATGAAGAAATGCATGGAATGCATAATAGAGGAAGGACGAAGGATGATACCAGAGGAATCAGAAATGTAAAGTCCCCACATGAGATGTGGGTCGAATCCCAAAAAGGTGTTTTACCCTTAAAATGAAATTTTAATGATGAATGAGCTAGTAATTAAATATATATATAGCACCAGCTGAATGTTGCACAAAATATATGAAATTTAGCACAACGTGCTTATAAATTATGTAGTCTCTATTAATTGGTAATTTCTTAGATAATCACTATAGCAACCAAATGTTGCACAAAATATGAAACTTTGCACAATTATACCACCACTTTCTAACTATCTGCCGTTCTATCTATCTTTAATAGTACATTGTCTAGCATAACGTAACCAAACTAGCCATTGCTAATATTCCAACATACATTATCTACATAAAACCTGGGCTCAACATAACAATCTTTAATCTATAACTTAAGTAATTACGCATATCTCTCTCTCATCTACTCTCTTCTCTTCTCCTCTCTCATATATATATCTCTCTCTCTCTCTCTCTCTCTCTCGCTCTCTCTCTTTGCATATTGTCTTACCTGAAGCAACTAAATTTTCTTTACTTCTCTAGGCACATCAAAATTTGTTACCTGATGCGGCTTACATGAAAGGATTTCTTATTATGCAATGACTGCTTCGACTTTTGCATGTTCAGACCTTCACTTGTACAAGTTAACTTGTGTTCTTCTGTATGGCGTACATAAATTATTATATTTCTTTTGCATGAAGAAACATTTATTCATTTAGCTAAAAGTTTTTGTTTTTAAAGAAACATCCTAACCCACCAGAAGTTATATTACAACTATTCTTCAGCAACTACCACTTATCACTTGTACTCTCACAATAGCGAGCACTGCAATACAAAAAGACGTAATCGATCATTACGTTTAATCACAGTACGAGGACAATATACATATGATAAAGAGATATATGTACAAAGTCCGTGATATTAGTTTTTTACTGCGTTTCAGGGCATAAAGACGGCCCTCAATGGTTGACGATAGGTGAGTATATATATTATAATATTATATATATAATTTAATAATTATATTAATTATATATTAATTATATAATATTATATATATATATAAATATAGTATATAATAATATATATATATATATCACACACAAACATAAACACACACACATTAATTATAGAGATACTTTACTCAATACATTATCTAGCCAAACCTAACGATAACTTACTGATCACTTGACTGTTAATCTCTATTATGCCATTCACCTGTGCTCCGTTTTCTTAACGTCATTGGCCAACATTTTTTATTTTCACATTATTACTCAAATATCATTTTCTTTTGTATGCGCCAACTATTATATTTCCAGTACATGACGAATTTTAACAGTATTTAAAGTTTTATGTTATTATTTTTTAGTAAAGTTATAGTCTTTTGAGTAGTGCTCTTCTAGTCCAAGTAAAGTTTTTTTATTCTTTTATGTTATAACATTTTAAAGCTTTATGTATTAAATAAATTTTATTTTATCTGTTAAATTTTCAATTTTTTATAAGTTTTGTTTTGTCTCAAATTTTTATTATTTTACAAGTTTTATTTTAGGTTATGTTTTATTTATAACTTTTATTTTACATTTATATTTTGTACCTAAGTTTTATTATTTTGTTTGTTTTAATTATTTGCTTTAAGGTTTTATTATTTCATAAGTTTAATTTTATATATACTGTTTACGCTTTTAATTTTATTTATTTCATAAGTTTTATTTTGTTTGATAAGTTTTTAATTTGCAAGTTTTATATTATTTGCGAGGTTATTATTATTTGTTTTATTTTTCATTTTTATTTTCTTTAATTTTTTTTTAATTTTTAAACTTTTTGTTTATAATAGTTTTATTTATTTTTAAAATATATTATTATCAAATTTTATTCTTTCTAAAATTGTATTTATTTTAAGAAAAAAGTTTTCAAAATTTTTAATTTTTTTTTATTTATTAAAAATATTTACTTTATTGATCGTAAAGCAGTAAAACAGTAGTGCAAAAACCATACCCCATCCCCCCTCCACCCTGCATTGCCATGCCATGCCATGCTCTATTGACTTACTGCTTTACGTCATATTTGGCCATGTATTATGCATAAACATAGCATAAAATAAGTTCTTTGTATAAACACTACATAAAAATATACGTTCTTTGTATAAACCTAACATAATTTATTAAAAACATTTTTTGTCTTCTAAATCTTTTATTTTTATTAAAAGTATCAATTAATCAACAGATCAATAAATTAAAACTGGTAATCATAACCCTTTTTCTCAACAGTGATGTATCTATTAAGTGATTAAAGTTATATTTAAGTATTATTTTTGTATAAAGGCAAGATCCAATTTTTTGATCGGGCTGAGCCCTATTTTAGCCCTTGCTTAAAAATGGAAATGATGTAATCTTATCAACTTTCTGTCAATCTGCACTAAATAAAAAGCAAGATGTAGCTTTTCTGACTTTAAAACATCAATTATGGGTGTTTTTATGAGTACCATATCTATTGGTTTGCTTTGTATTTTCATTTAAAGAAAACTCATGACATGACATGTTCTTGACATATTTTAGTTCAACTCCTACAATTTTTGTTGAAATGACTTGATACTTGAGCTATTCAAAGATGAGTATTATCTATAACTTCGTTGTCAGGATTTTTGATATCTGAAACCAGACCCCAAGTAACATTAGTTTCTGATACCTTATGAAAATGGTTTTCCTAAATATTTTATTGAGATAATTTTTTTTCTCTCAAAATCTAAAAAAAAATTTTAAAGATCTTTTAAAGAATTTTTATTTGGTATACATAAAAACAATCTAAATTAAAAAGGTGCATCTTCCTCAATTGTATAAGCTCTGAAAATTTGATGTTGATCGGATGAGTGCTGACAATAAAATAAATGCTAAAATAAAAATGTTATCACATCAATAAAGCTAGCATAACATAGGTAACCAACAATGTGTAACAAACCTGTGTAAAATGTTCTGAATATACGAGTATTGTTTGTTGCCAAGTAACTTACTTATCACACCAAGTACCTAACATTACCTACAAAACATATCCTATTCCCACTTTTCCAACATTTCTCTAACCTAACAGTAATAATTTTACATCATCATTACAATAACGATAATTGGTCTGAACAAAACAAAATTGTCTTGGAACCTCGTATCACAACGGTTGTTAGTGGTGGTCTCTAAAAATCTGGGAGTTCTAGTCAGGCTGTTGGTGTGGTTTCTAAGAAGCTGTGAGTTCTGGTCAGGGACTTATTCGCCCTTGTTTGGAGCACTGTTCTCACATCGGAGGACCGGCTCCATCCTTCTATTGGATAGAGTTGAGTCTAAACCTAAGAGACTAATAAACTGGTTCCTACTTTCAAATTCTCTTGACCTTCTACAGGTCTACTGGCGATATACTTTCCTATCTTACTGATTTATAGTTTTCCGCCCTTAGGAACTACGGGGGGACTTGTGTGTGGCGCTTGACATATCCAAAGTATTTGACCGGACTATGGCACGCGGTCACTGCTCTCCAAGGCTTCCCTTCTTTGGTTTTCCTCCTTCCCTTTGCTTACTTACGTCTAGTTTTCTTCAAAATCGCTCAATATCGGCTGTTGTTGTGGAGCGACTTCTTTCCTTTTCTGTCAATAGGTGGTGTTCCTCAGGGTTCTGTCTTATCCACTTATTCCTACTTTTCATTAATGTTTTCTCTGCACATCTAACTTATTCACTCATAGAGTATGCCGATGACCGACCCTTCATTCTTAACTCATTTCAATTCTGCTCCCTCTTTTACTTCTAGATTGCCTCTCGTCTTAATCTTTCCCGATTCTATTCGCGCTATCTGGATAGGGAATTTCCTGGTGGGTCGTAACTGAACTTTGTGAATTCAATTCCTTAAAAACTCAACTTCTACACAATCTTCCCTCTCTAAGCACCTTCCAAATTCCTATCTCCTTTTCAAGGTTCTGTCGTCTCTCCCATAGTGACAAATAAGACATCTTGGCCTTAACAGCATAAACAAAAAGAAATGTTGCGAAACATCACATCAAACGGTTGCATTAGGCAGGCCTCCAAAGAACTGGGATACTGTTAACCTAGCGAGACTTTTTTTCCTCTTCTCAGTCTGCTCCAGCTCATACAAGGCTCATCCGCCTTGTTGGATATGCACTCATATCAAGGGGGGCTCTGTTCACCCGACTTTTGGACAGGTTCGGCAAAGGCACAAAAGGCTTATAAACTGTTCCTTACTTTCCATTCCCTTAGACCCTCTATCTTGCGGCGCGATATTGGTGCCTTATCTCTTTCTATAAGTACCGCAGCGGCAGGGTGCTCGGAGGGAGCTTAACACTCGCGTTACCTCCACCTGTTACGTCGCAATCGTACAACTAGTGTGCTGTGTGCTGCAACATGAGTTTTGTGTTGATCAGTTGATGTTAGTAACTCCAGGCTAGTTGCGGATGCTTCCTTACTTCCTGCCAACATCTGTTTGTGGAATTCTCTTCCATCTTCTGTAGTTCCTACTGATTTTAATCTCCCCCACTTTAAGCCCAGCATCTGTCTATCATCTGCGTAATTTACTTAGTTGTGATTCTGAGCTTGCAAACACCCATCTTAATAGCTCCGCCCGTGAGTCTGGTACGGTGACATGTAAAAAAAAAAAAAAAAAAAAAAAAAAAAGTCTGCGAAGTGACGTTGGCGCAGTATCTCTTTCCTCCGGTTATTACAAAAGCAGATGCTCAGGGAAGTTGCCGCTCGCACTCCACCTTCAACTGTGTCGCCCACGGTCGCCATAAGGAGTGCATTGCTCTCGCATATGACTTTTGCCTGTGACATTAAAGCCCCAAGACTCGTTCGTTTGGTTCAGCCTCTTACTTTCCAGCCCTTCTGTTCTGTGGTTTTCTTCTTTCAATTTTTGTTTTTTTCTCTCTTTAAACCCACGTCTGAGCTTACCTGATAGATTTAAGCTAGGTTTGGGCTTGTGTGGGTTTTCCTGTATTTTATTTTCTGCTCCTTCTTGAAAGGGCCCAAGCCGTGATATATAATAGATATATATTTATATATAATAATTTCTATATATGTATATATATAATTAATATTATATATTATATATTTTATATATATCATATAGATATATATATATATAATATATTAAGTTTTCATATTGTTTTAAATATATTTAAGCAATATTAATAGTATTAATATTTATATATATCATATATATATAATTATATATATATATATATATCTATATATATATTATTATATATACTTATATATAGATATATTATATACTACATATATTATATACATAAAATATTATATATTATATATTATTTATTATATATATATTATATAATATATATTATATATATTATATTATAAATATATATATAGATATCTAATATTATATAATATAAATATTTATATTTATATATATTTATATATAATATTATATTTATACATATTAATATATATATTATTAGTATCATCAATCTATATTATATTATATGATAATATTATATATATAATTTAAATATATAATATATTATTTTATTTTTATATAAATATCATATATATAATATTTATATATACTATAAATATATATACATATACTATAATATATAGTATATATTAAATATTCTATATATATATACTATTATAGTTTATATTAATATTATTATATATATTATATAATATATATATATATATTTAATATATATATATATATTATAATGTCATATATTATATATATATATTTATCTTATATATATATATTATATATAATATAT
>JABUQX010131230.1:0-5000 GCA_015478945.1 Trachelipus rathkii | reverse complement strand
TATATAGTATATATCATATATATAATATTATTATATAATTAAAAAAAATTTTATATATATATTTATAAAGTATTTTTTTTTATTTGTTTTTTTTTTTTTTTTTTTTTTTTTTCTTGAGCCGTAACAAACCAACTAAAGAAAACGAAAGTGAGGTGGTGAGGAATTGAAGAGAAAATTAGAATGTTTTGAGTCTCAAAGCGAAACACGCATGTAAAAGGGTTAGCTCAAGCAGGCGTTAGATAACTAGAGAAAGAAATTCAAGAAGAAGCTGGTACGAGTGAAAGAATTATGTGGACCTGTTTATGTGAGTAAATTATTTAGGAAATTGTTTTTAAAGCTCTTTTCTTTAAATGTTTATTAAAAAGTATATTGATTTACATCTCTGGGGTATACTGCGGACTGGTTCATGACAGATGGTGATGCTAATACGAGATTCGAACAGTGCTCCTAAATTACGCTCGATACTGACGGAAGATGAAATAGTTACCTCGTTTCTGCTTGGTACAATCTCTCTTATGTGAACTCGTTTGGAGTCTTAAACCGTGGATGTAAGCCCCTTTAGATCAGTGACTTGTTACTCTGTTAGTTGGACCAAACTGATAAGCCTCTTAAGCTTAGTATGAGCTATCTGATATTTAAAGCTTGCCGTTCCTCTTTTGAGTATGTGTAACTTCGAGCACTAATTGTAAGTATGAGTATTTTAATGCCCGTTTCACTGAATTTATTTTTAAGCTAACTAATAAAGCAATTTACGTGACTATATTGTGTTCGTACTAGTGAGTGTGCTTAATAGACACTTGATTTTCTATATTTTAAGAAATTGGTAAAGTTTCTTAACCATATGCCATTATTTATTATTGTTCCTTCGATTAGAAACTATTTTTGTATAATCAATTTGCAAGTGAAAAAAGTATACCTAATTTAATTAGGTCTTTTATATTTGTATATTATTAGGAACTTAATTATTTATAGAATAACATTGTCAGTTTAGCTAGGATTTATTTTATTATTTACATCAATTATTTGGGAATTATCCTATTTTATGTTTGAGTATTATAACTGTTGGAGAAAAGGTAATTGATTTGGTGTAACGTTGAAATATAATTAAGAATCCAGTTTTGTGTCTTTCTCTACGTTGGACTGGTTTGAAGAATAAGGTTTATTAGGGTTACTAATATTAAAACCTTTATTTTAAAAGGTTGTCATGCTATATTATAAAGTATAAATATATACAATATATATATTATATATACTATTTATTATTCTATATAATAATATTATATATATATAATATATAATATACTATATATATATAAATAATATACTATATGCCTTTATTAACGCATGAGCCAGATAAAAAAATTTAACTTTGTTAGTTGTAAAATTAAATACATTTATGATCCAAGGGAAAAAATCAGAAATAAGAGATTTTATTTATTTTAATTAAATTTGTGAATTTCATAAAGTCGATTTGGACTTAGTCAAAAACAATGAGTCATCAGGAAAAAAATTCTGGTTTGTAAGAAATTTTTATTATGATCAAAGAAATAAAAATTTGAATTGCTATAAAAGAACTTCAGGAAGTACGTTTTATCTTAAATTGATTTATTTTCAAATTCATTTTTATTGAATTTTTTAGTTATTTCGAGCGTACGATTTATTATTAGTACAAGTTTGCCGAGAACGGAATTTTACGCATGTCATCGTACCAGGAGATCGCGCACCAGCACCGCAACGCACCGCACAGTCCTCATTGCACTGTGTGTACCGCACCGCACCCCACGAGAGCGAACCACAGCGCACCGCACCGCAACCGCACCGCATCCATGTACCGCACCGCACCGACATTCATATTCTTATATTATATATATATATATTATATATATATAATATATATTTATATATATATTATATATATACTATTATATATAAAATCATATATTATATATATTGTATAATATATCTATAATATATATAATATATTAATATATATCTATATATATATTTATATTATATTATACTATCTATATATATAGAGAGGCCAGTAGACTCCATGAAGCGATGAGGATTACCATCATTGGCATCTACGGAGAGTCTTAAGTACATCTTATGAACTCCAGTGACCAATGGTTCTTCCCTTTTGAGCTCAATATCCAGATTCTTCCTTACATTGAAGTAAGCTCTCCCTTATCACTCACCATAAAATAAAATAAAAATCATTTATTTTTAAAAAAATAAAATGTATAAACGGCACAGCACGAGATTAATCTCGAGAGCTTATATGGGTGGGCTTCAAAACTATCATTAGTCCACCCTTTACTCTGCCTTACCTAAAGGCCATTTACGATCCCCGTGTGGAAGTTAGTTGATCGTCACGAATTGCCGGCCATGTTTTGATATACGGTTTCGTTCTTCAACAATTTCTGCAACTTTCATGATAGAATATCTGATTTCCACATTGTCAAGCCCTACTTCTCTACTTCTTGACCCCACCTACTATATTCCTAACCAACTCAGGTTCTGGCGTCTCTCGCCGTCAAGCTTACTCTTTGACCCTACATTTCTTCCTCAATTTTAGCTAAACGCAGTGTCATGTGCGCAATGATGTTTGTTCCCGTCTGTCTTGATTTGGAGTATCTTCGAATCTTCTAACGCTTAATCGGTCTCAAGCTAACCTGTCAAACATAATAAACTCTAGAAACATTCTCTGATTCTTTTTACATATCTCCTGAAGATTCATCGTTTTGGTCTTATTCAAAC
Source organism: Trachelipus rathkii (assembly GCA_015478945.1). Taxonomy (NCBI): domain Eukaryota; kingdom Metazoa; phylum Arthropoda; class Malacostraca; order Isopoda; family Trachelipodidae; genus Trachelipus; species Trachelipus rathkii. The sequence goes on along the minus strand of JABUQX010131230.1, from coordinate 2,240 downwards.
GATTCCCCCGGCCAAAACTCTTTCTTTAATTCTCAATATAAAGGTCATGAACTTGCTAAGCACTTTTCTATCCAGAATGCCTCGAGCAGTTAAGCAGCTCCCTACTCCTATCTCTGATCTTCTTTAGATGAACCCCACACTTCTAGACCTTTTCCTAACTCTAATTTTATCCTTATTTGCTCAATTTTTCCTCCTAGTGGGTTCTCTGATCACTTCTATATCTCTGAATTTCTAGTATTCTAAACTCTTTCAAGTGTTCCGACGGAGAGACCCTAACTAATCGAATTACCGGGACCGATAGAAAACGTCTTAGGCACTTGCGTCTCCTCGGTACTATCTAATTGAATGTTCTCCCTATGCAAATGACTACAGGTTCCCGCGGAACAGGGTCACTTGTAGGTTTGCAAAGTTCGAGCTAATTTCCTCAGGCATGGCAGCTGCACCTGATGATCTTTACCTTCGACTAAATCTAGATAACCTTGTTAAAACTCTTCTTGATCCCTCTAGAATTACTTGGCAGAAAAATACTTTGGAATTCTGTTCATCTCTCCAATTCAGAACCTAACTGTAACTATTTTCATACCCAAATCGTCGCAAATCTATTCTCTAATGACACCTTGAAAATCTTTCTCTAGAAACTGCAGAAAAATCTTACTGCTTTCCTCTTCCTCACGTCCTTCTGACATTTTTCAAAAAATCTTATCTCTTAACTTTGCTTTTTCCTCTTGCCCCTTTTTTACTATTTTCTGTCTGCATAACTGCCGTTTAACTTCGAATTGTGCCTTAACGTCTGCTAAAATCAGAATGAATCCTCTGATTTAAGTAATGCAATTATTTATTTTACGAATAAGGTAAAGTACCAATGCTAATATATTGTTAATTTCTTGAAAGGTAGTTTATTTCTGCTTTTTCAGAGCTTACACTAAGAAAGGTATCGTTCATTGGTTTTCTCCTTTAGTGCTCAAGAACGTGTGATTTCCAGCTTTGCACTTGTTAAATTATTCGCTCTCTGTCTTTCTACTTTGCCTTTTTCTTGCTGGACAGTGGCCTTCCCGTGTATAAAAGGGAACCAACTCTCCACCCTTAACTATACGTCAAATCTCTCAATTCTTTCTTTCTATGTTTTCAAATCTATCCTAGCAGGAAGATGTGACAAACATCTTAATTCTTCTAATCTTTCTTTCTTTCTTCATCGGCTTTTGTAAGACGCGCTCTACTGGCGATTCCTTTTTCTATGTATTCTGTTTTTCATTTTTCCTTCAGTAATTTGGTAAATGCCACCGCTCATCCTTTAAATCTCTAAATAGTGTTCCGCAAGTTTCTGTTCTATCTCTAACTCTTTCTATTTTCTCATTAAAAGGCCTCTCTTTATTGCTTCATCACATTCCTATGCCGACGACTCACCCATTCATTAATCCCCCATTTTGATTAGATGTTCCTTTCAAAACAATTTGCTCACACTAGAAGGGACCCTTGGATCAACTAGCATCTGATCTTTTTCGAATTCTTTTGGGAATGAGAACAAGTTGTTTTCAATTACTCAATAAGCAGTTTCTCATCTTTCCACTTCACTAAACTTTCACCACTAGCGCTATAAATCCGTTATTTCAAAAAACATAATCAGACCTTCGTGTGCCCTATAATATTTTTCTTGATGTTTTTTTCTCCGTGACTATAAGGCTCATATTACTACTCTTTCTAAATAAGTTTCTAAAGTTGGGTGTTCTGAGGCGCATTCAGAATTTCTTCACACACTCCAGTTTTGTTTGATATTTATAGGGTGTCGTTCTACCCCTGTATATGAGAATGCGCCCCAATAATACGGTGATGATTCCACTCCACGCTCTCTTTCAAGAGTGGTTGAGTCAAGTCGTGAAGCTTTTCGTCTTATCATTAGATTATCGGGCGCATTCTCTTTATTTATAGCTATTATATAACGCTGCTTCCTGCACTCTATTAATAACATACCCTCTATTCATCGAGAGCTTCTGCGACACACCTTTCACACAGTCCATATTTCTCTTATGCGTCTATCTGACTTCGACTTAAACGACTGTGCTCGAATCTTTACATGACTCCAGCTGGTAAAGTTGGAACATACTCCTGTTCTCTATTTTCCAAACTACCTTATAACACTTGTCTGCAAGTACTTTAATAACACCGCTACAATATCTTTAATTTGTACTTCACAAGAAAGCTAAAAATTGTGTAAAGTGAACAATTCCAGCGACTATCTTTTC
>JABUQX010131229.1:0-18633 GCA_015478945.1 Trachelipus rathkii | reverse complement strand
CTGGCATTAGTTATTATAGCCATCTGCCTAGTACTACCGTGGCGATATCCATGGGGGAACGCTCGTTTAACGGTGTACTTAATTCTAAAGAAGTTCATAGGGGCTGTGCTCAAGGTCTTGTATCACGGAATGTTCCGGCATATGTCAAAAGAACATCGTTGTAAGAGTAGATTAGCAGAATGGTTATTCGTTTTTTTTTATGTTTTAAAGCAATGCTGTTATATTTAAGAGTGTTGATAATGTGAATCCTAATACATGTACGGTAGAGGTCACAATCGATGGGTTATTCAGTAGTGGCGTCAGCAAAGGGCTTTTAATATTAGTCGACGCGAGAGAACTAAGTAATTCTATTCAGAACGCCTAGTGATCGTTGTCTTCGCAGTTAAGATATGTTCCTAGAGCGCGTGTCTTTCGGATACAAACACTTATCTCTACCATGGCAGCTGCGATTGAGATCGATATCTTGTAATGAATCCATCAGCACGATAAGGGTTATCTATGTGTGACCTCTGACAGGAATACAGCAAAGGTACGACAATTTGGTTACGAATAATTTGCATCGTTGGAATACGATACTCTAGTTGAAGATAGTAAGCACAGCGTAGAGATCGTGGGCGATGTTCATCCGTCTCAGCAGGGGGAGAATATACATATCTAGGCAAATAGGATTAATTTCATACAATTTTACGGTATGAATTTTTCTTATCAACAGCCATCAATCACTTCAGTAAAATATTTTTAAAGAATATCAGTTTTTTAAGTATATTCTGGTTGAACACAACAAACACCACCACAAAAACAACAACAAACACAAATAATACAAATAAGTTCTGTAACTTCTACTTCAATATAACTCGTATCCATTGTTTTTTCCATTAATACGCTACATAAGCCTTACAGGATAGAGAATATATGTACAATGCCAATTTACACTCTTTATAAGTTGAAATAACATAACATTAAAGCTTCATATTACAACAGTAAAGTACCTGCAAGCTTACAAAGTACATTCAATGTTTCAAATATATCTTCTATGAATGCTTTAATTTTCAATAAACTATTGACATTAGCATTTAGTATCATTTCGGATAAACTAGCAAACAGGAAATGAGTTCTTTTTATAAGCAGCGATATATGCCATACTGTTTTCAATTAATAAAGCTACATAGTATTATTGAATTAAGGAAATGTCACGCAAATCTAACACAATTAACACGATAAACTCTAATCATTATACGTTCAATTACAACATGTAACTTTGATCTAACCAGTGTGCCACGGGCAAATACCTTTTCATCTTTTTCATAGCATATGTGTCCTCTACAGGGGATGTGCATGTGCCAAAGTATATCCAAAGAGCTTTTCGTCATACTTGTCTAATTAATACATACAACCAACGAATACTGTACCTGAAAGTTTTATTCTCACATACCAAAAATTAAGTTCTTTTATTTACTAACATCGAATATATGCTAACGTACAAGTTTTTTTTACATTAATAGCATAATAACATGAACTGAATCAAATATAAGAATAGTACAACGACAATCTCATCGTACGAATAAACTATCATAAACTTCTGCACTAACAGGCGAGTAAGTAACTAGCACTTCGTAGAAAACGTAACCTATTCCATTTTTAAGCTATCTGCTAAGAACATATCAGATGTTGATTTGTAACATTAACATCGTAATATTTAACTAACAAAATTTTAGCATAACCTGTCTAGATCATCGTAACTGAGATTATGCTAAAGCGCTGTAGAAGTGCGACTCAAATTGTTATTTACATGAAGCTTTCGTAATTTTAACAAAATTTATCAATACGTGTCTAGATAATAGTATCAGTCTACCCGCGAGTGTTTCTGTTTTCATGTTTAACTTACAAAATCAAAATTTTATCCTGAATACATAGAATAACAGTTTTTGATAATATATCAGTACGCGTATGATTTGACTGATTTTGCAGTAAAATAGATAATCAACCACCCCATCCCCAGCAGTCGCCTATCATATCCCACGCCTGTGATCTATTTCACTATTGATTTTAAGGGATATTTGAGTATCATTATCTGGATACATAACTAAAAATAAGTTCTCGTATAATACTACCCTACGAATATATCGTTTAACGAAAAAGGATATTTGCATGAATAAAGTAACATATACTCAGAGAGGGGGTACCCGAAGGGTGTAGCGGTACCCCAATGAGAAGGGGGGTAGGCATCAGCCTTTGGGCTGAGGTGCCAACGCCCGCTTCACCGTTCGGGTGAATCCCCTTCCGAGATGGCATCAATTTCAGGGGCTTGACTCCTGGGTTTTCTCTCGGAAGCTGATGTATTGCTTTAGATACTCTTGGTTATGAAACTGTTTTTCTAGTGCGTGTTTGTTAAATATATATGATGATTTCAAATGTTGATAATAGGTTAAGTGTAAGTACATTCCGATTTGTTATGAGTACAGAGAGAAACGTGAATGACGTTTTCGTTGTAATAGAATACGACGGTTAGAGGTGATTACTGTACTATGTAGTTATAGAGAGATGAGAAGTGGTTTAAGATACTAAGATACGTGAGCTTAGGTGTGAGTTTTTTGGTTGAGGTAAATGTTCTAAGTTTGCCCCTATGAATTAATGGATAGTTAGTTTATTCCTAGGTCTAATGATGTTATATTATAGCTCGAACGAGTGAACTGCTTAGAGGTGTGTCAATTCATAGTTAAAGATGTTGGTAGATCGCTATTGCATAGTGATTGGTACTGTTGTTAAGGGGCTTTTGTTAGATATCGCCGGCTTTAGCCTGTGCTGATTTGCGAGAAAGTTGTGGGAACATATCGATATTGTTGGGTCTGTATGAGCTAAGGGTTGGACCATCTGAGCAATAAGGATGGGATTATTCAATGATAGTTAGTGTTGTTATGTATAAGCGAACGGTATTTTAAGGTCACTGCATTTGTCTTTTGGTTAAGCCTTTTTATAAGATTTCTTTAAGATGATATGGCTACAACTTTGTTGTAGCATAATATTCGTATAGGTTTAGTTATTACGAAGAACTTTATATTTTTATTGTTATGTTTATCCAAAATAGACAATATATGCTATATATGTTATATAATCAGAATAGGGTGAGTACTAAAGTGGAGTCTATACGGTAGGTGGAGAATCATGCGTGCTAAGGGGAATGCTGGATGGGTGGTTTTGGATATTATAATCTAGATTTACTTGATATGTTACTGCTTATTGTAAATCTAATAAAGACTGTATCGTGAGTAAGTTGAAAAGAGGTTGATAGCGAGTGTGATATTTTTATTCTAAGATTATTTTAAATTGTTATTTTTTTGATTGTGGAAATTTTTGTTATTTTTTTGTTATGTTTTGCGGTTAAAAACTGTTGCTTTATGTATTGCAATTATTCGCATGGGGATTCTGATATTTAGCTAGTTATGAGAGAATATTTATATGTTACACTATTTGAAAAAGAGTTGTGAGGTCCTGAAGAAAGGGGAGTAGTTAGGTAGATTATGATGTGGCTAGAATTATCGCATAAGGAGTAGAGTAGAAGCCTTTAACATAATGGTGGTTCGAGGGTAAGAGAATATTCTTTGTCATATGAAGAATTAGAACAAGGGTTTAGATAGCTCTGTGAGATAGTTGTTTAAATGTAAAAGTGTTGAGTTGGAAGAATAATATGTATCATATCAGTGAGATGTTATGTAATAATTTAGTGGGTGTTGATTAAATTAAGTATCAAATAAGTTAGAAACTGTTAGGAGAGAATCATATGCTGATAGAAGATGGAATTAAGTAGATTGGTTGATAGGTGAGTGTACTTATTAGATATAGACACGATGAAGTAGTTAGTGTGTGTAAGTTTGATAGTTGATACTGGCATGGTTGAAGTGTGCAAGAGTTTATGTTAATGTAGTTAGGTTTTAATGCGGTACGTATGAATTGTGGCAGGCTGTGTGTCTTGTACAATATGAGTACTGGTTCGTTAGTTCGAGGATTATGTTTGTTGTGTTTATTTGATGTGAATAAAATAATCGTTGTTAGTTGCATAAATATCGATGGTTAGTAAATTAAAAGAGAAGCTGTATATGATGTTGTGGTATGGATGTAGGGATGGAAGACGTTTGTCTATGTTTTCAGTTGATGTCGTTGAGTCTGATTTATAGTCGTAAATTAATTAGACGTTAATGAATAAATTCTTGAGTATAATATGTACTCGTGTCTCCGATGTTAAGACATATAAATAACGATTACTCGTTAATTGAGTGAAGTCAGGAGATGTGAATGTACTTGGAAATGATTGAAGGGTTATTTTTGTATGCAATGTTATGTACTTTACTGTTGCTGGCTGGAAACCAACATTTTGTTAATGTTACAGTTTTTTCGTGTTTTAAGTTGTGTTGATTTGTCGTTGCTACATGTATTTATCTTTGTTCTCTCATGATCAGGGGCTTGTTTAGCTTATTTATAGCGTGAAAATTGTTTGATGTTATGATTATATAGATTGCGTGCTGTATATATATAGAATCAGTTTTGTGCTATGGTCTTAACTTAGACGAGGACGTGATTAACTTGAACTGCGAAAGTAATCTCGAATAGTGTTAATTAGGTGAGTATTGACTTATATGTTAGGAGATTGTTTATGTAAAGAGTGTGAATATGGTTAGGTTTTGATGGAGCTGTGCGTAGGTATCACTGTTGTTAAGTGAATGTGAACTTTGTTAATGTTAGTATGTTATTCAGGACGTAGGGTGTGTTAGGTTTTGTCATTGTGACATCTCTTAGTTCTGGTATGCTATGTTAGCTTATTGATGTGAAAACAATGTGTACGTTAGAATATTTTTTTCTTTGTACTGTATAAGAACTTATTTTCTGTACTTATGTGCTTTATGGTATGTTGTTGTTATTAGTTGTTTGAGTATGTTGTATGTTGTTGATTGAGTTGTTACGGAATATACTCCTACTTAAGCACTGCTTTGGGTTGTTGTGTGTGCTGTCGTTTCTTGTGTATTTTTTCATGATTGGTTGAAGAAGAATCTCAATTGACCTTTAAAGGATGGTTTAAGAATTATTTTCTGATCGAGGTAGGATATCTTCTCCCGTGCTGATGAGATGACAATCGCCGCGATCTCTAAAGCTGTTTGGTTGATATCCTTCCAGAGGAGTTTCGTGTTTCAGTGTGTCCATTTATATTTAAATCGTAAACCATGGTTGTACGTTAGCTTCGTTAGTCTTATCCTGTTCAGAGGTCAACATATGACTGCACTTTCTTTCGTTATAGATAGGCTGATTGGTATTGAATACAGATTTCGCGGGCAAATCATCTGGGGCTGGATGTGCGATAGAGGATATAGTGCGTACGTGGTAGCAATCGACCAGTAAAGCCGCTTTGATGAATATGTATCTGGGAAGCCCAAAAAACGCCTAGGATTAATCTACGATCTTATGTTGCTTGAGCTAAGAATAGACGTTGTGTTCCCGGTGCGTTGTGAATATCATTGAAACCCATTGTGGTACGGCCGGGGCCTCTAGACCTGGAACACCGCCATGTCGGAGTTGGCTAGTCGTGGACTTTAGCCAGTTGACATGAATAGGTGCAGTCCAGCAGCTCTGAACACACTGAAAGTGTAGCATTGCCTTGAAATAAAAGAACGCGAAAGCTGTTAATAACGCCTCTCTGAGCGGCTGTTGCTAGTAGCTTGAAGGAAGTCATTCTAATGCCAGGCCAGACGATGGCGGTGAGTCAAGTCTATGAATTATAACCGAAAGCGCATAGCGTGAGGTACTTGACGTTATTAACTAGAGGTTAGATCACGAGCAGAAGCACTAGTCGTATAGATAGGGCTATCCAAGCTTTGGCTGTTTATACTCATCTCGGGTTGTTACATGGTGGAAGAAGTCGAGTGTTGCTTGGATCAAAATATATGCGAATACTGGTTTTGTGCTGTCTGAAGGTTTACTATACATTCTAAGGGTGTTGATATTTAGAGGAGATATATAATAACGTACCCCAGGTTATGATTAATTTCCTTTCTTTCTGATGATGAAATTATAGGTAAATATCTTAAATAACTTGATGTCTTTTATGTATTATATATTACGCTCTTTTAATGACTACTTATCGTTTAAAAATAAAACTTGTTTTACTTACCGTTATGTTCCGCTTATTGCAACCAGTTTTAGAATGAGATGTTATTTCGTCTGGTTGTTGTGTGTTAGTCTATAATATGTTCATAGTTTAGCTTTACAGACGAGTACTTTACTGTTTATTTTCTGGTCTTTACCTGCATAGGTTTAATGTGGTTAGGTGAAGGGGTATATGCTCCAATTTGTTTAAAAGTGTTCAATGTGACTATTTAAATGTAATTATCAATGTCCATGTTGGCGTTGTATTGATCAGTTGTGAATGGATTATGTCTTTTGTGAGTCAGTGTTGCTTAGTTATTTTACTGGATTGGTAGTTATGAAGGACGCCTTTGTTATGTTAGTCACTTTTATCTTGGCTTAGCATGCTGTAAGGTTATGTCATGTTTCTAGATATTATATTCCTTGTAGTTAGCATGTTATTGCGAAGTCTTATTAATAAGGAAACTTGTTAGATTAGAACTTTGCGTGGTCCTGTATGATATTACCCCCAAGGTATAGTAATGTTTTTGGTTTTTAAATTTACTGCGAGATGTTATAATGGGTAGATCGTGTAAACATATTGTGTAGTGTTAAGTAGACATGTTGCAGTGGTGAATAAGTTACGTTTTTGAATGTCATGTTAGTTAGTTACTTAATGTTGTTAAGTGTGAAACTTGTGTTACGTTAACCGTTTATATTCCTGATTTTAAAATATGTTGGTTTGTCGTTGTGGATTATTTCATAGTTGAGATGATGTAAGTTGCTTTAGTTCATGTGAAAACTATGTTAGTAGCATATAATTGTTTGATCTTTGTATAGCAAGAACTTGAACTTTTATGTTGAATGATCTTATCGGCCAATAGTAACAACGAATGTGATTTGAATCAAATAGATCAACTAGATCACGGACAGGACAGGAGGGGGGCGGATGGGGGCTGGTTGGATGTTTGTTTACGGAATTTACCGATTTAGGGGTTGTAACATGTTTAACGGAATTATTAGTAAAATATGCTTGAATTAATGGAGTCATGAGTTACAACTGGAGGAGGTGGCAGGACTACGTGGGAGTGGATGTGGTTTGATTTACTGGATTACTGAGGCTTTATGGTATGGTAAACGTTAAAATTTTACGTAAAAACTATGGGACTTGATCAATTAGATCATAGATCACACTGGACAGGAGGAGTGGCGGATAGTGGGTGGATGGTGGTTTGATTTTCTTGCATTTATCGCTTTAGGGTTGTAACGTAAATTTTGTAGTATAAACATAAATGAATACAGAAATATATTTCATTTATTATTTATTTTTTATTTGATTTTATTTTTTTTTTTTATTTTTATTTTGATGGTTTGAAACCATTAAATTTTTCGAAATCTGTCAGACCCAATATATCTAAAGAACCCAACATTGTTTGTTATTACCGAATACTTTGATTAAAGTAGGCCGCACCTGGCTCGGTGCAGCAGAGCGAGCGCTCTGAATCTTCTCATGATCTTTTCCTCATTCTTCTTTTCCACCCTTCTTTCCTCCTTTTCTTCTAAAGTTTTGGTCTGCTGCTGATTGTCTTGATGAAATTTTAGGTCTTGAGACTCTCCGGGAGTATCTGAATCGAAGCCGAATGCGGACGTCGCATCGTATCGAGTCCAATCCTTCCGATCCGTCCGAATCCTTTTCCTCGTTTTAGTCTTCTAGATCATTTAATTTTTTTAGAGGGTGGGTCGCCTTCAGAGGCCCAGGGGGTACATAATTGGTATGATAAATTATGACTACATCTAACTTCCTCCAAAATATTTAACTCGCAATAGATAAATATAACCTCCATAGATATTTATTGGAATACTGATTGACCCCTAGACGTACAGTGATTAAAAAAATGAATTAATGGAACTATGGGAATTGTCCCTACTATTTTTATCCTGCACTTTTCGTAATAATAATGATAATGAAAATTAATAATAATATATATATAATAATTATAATAATATAATAATATAATAAAGACATAATCATATATAATATATAATAATGGCGGGGATAGTGGGTATAGTGTCTGCTGCATGCGCGTCAGCGCACTGACGTAAATTGTCTCGACGAGGATTAGTCATACGCTCGAACCTTAACAGTATTTACGGCCGAAGTCTTGCTCTCTCGAGAGGGTGGCAGCCTCAAGGCGTAGAAGCGCAATATAGCGCTCCACACTGGGGGCCCACGTTTATCTACATAGACGAACTTGAAAAGTTACCCTGATGTTATGAGGTAACACTAGTATTAAGGCATTATTTCAAGTTTTAAGAAAACCCCGATCTCTATTTATATTGGAAAGGGTGGGTGATTCGACCCAACTGGTAGATATACTATTATATTATATATATTGATAAGTATATTATATAGATATATTTAATATAAATTATAGGTATATATTATATTTTATTATTATATTTATATCTAGTATAATATATATTTATTATATTTAATATTATTATTATTTCATTATTTTATTATAATTATATTTATATATAAATTATTATATATAATTTAAATTCATTATTATTTATTATTAGTATATATCTAATAATATTATATATATATATACATTATATATGTATACGGTGTTACATGATTTGTTCCCAAACACATGGAGGGAAGGAGGTCGAGATGGGCCCAGAGATAAACACAGGTTCGTTACCTCAGATAGTAACTGGTGTGTAGAAGGAAAAAAAATGCAAATTTGTTCCAGGACCAAATTATCCTTTTCCACTTCTAAGGACAAATTTATGTGACCAATTGAAGTATTAGGTGCTATTAATTAACTAGAAGTAATGACGCAAGTTACAACATAAAATGAAAAGAATGCGATGATAAAACATAACATGATTCAATAATTACACCAAAACTGAATAAACTTTCAAAAAGTTTTAATCTCGGTTAAAATGTGTAAGGATGATAATAAAAAAAGGTTTCGTAAAAAATAATTTATATAAAAGAATGGTTTCTTAAAATTAAGTTGTTACCAACATAAAACAAATTTTAATATTTGAATAATATATTCAAATTGCCTCAGTTCATTTATTTACGTTCGCAATATAAATAAACCATTTCATAATTTATTTTATTTACAATGTACTTAAAATATAATTATAAAACTTCTCGAAGTATTTTGAATATTTTAAGATCCGTTTATTGGGCTAGAAGTATTGCTTTAAATAACCTGCTATACTGAATTTTTAAGGCTTTATACAGGGTCTCCGAGAATTATTTGGACAACTTTGTCATAACAAATATATATTATGGGCAAATCATGGAGTTTGAGAGAAATCTATTTAGAATCTTTATTATCCAAAGTTTGTTTCACAGACGTGACAATGTTTCAAACATTCAATATGTGCACCATTAGCGACTCTCAAAACATCCAGTCGATATTCCAAATTCCACATTAATTTGTTGAATAGAAGCAGAGATTCTTGCCTTAAAATCAACAATGGCTGACACCTGGGTATTGTACACATCATGGAATTGAAACCAGTGGATCGGCAGTGGAGGTCCATTTCCTTGGCCACCTAGATCTCCCGACATCACACCATGTGATTATTTTCTCTGGGGATTCGTGTCAAAGATGTTGTGTATAATACCATGGTGGCAGACATTGCTGATTTTAAAGCAAGAATTTCAACTGCTATTCTAAAAATTAATGTGGAAATGCTGGTGCGTACATGGCAGAATTTAGAATATCGACTGGATGTTTGTAGAGTCACTAATGGTGCACATACATGGATAATGAGATTCTAAATATGTTTGTTTCAAACTCCTTGGTTTGCCCATAATATATTAATGGTATGGGAAAGTTGTTCAGATAATTCCTGGACACCCTGTATATATATATTTTTAGTTTTAAACTATTTTAAAGGCGAATCCAGGCCGAACTTTTAGTCAGCTGCTGTGAGCTATCTTTACATCAATTAATATCTTAACCTAATTTCATAGCATTTTCACAATCTGGCGGACATACAGAGACGGTAATCTCCCCTCCCTTAAGTTATGTGCAAAGACCGATTCTTTTCAGTTAATCATTTTGAATACGTTTTAGTACGCCGGCTCACAATCAAAGGCCGATTTTATGTTCGGTCTGGAAGCGCCCTGAACCTTTTGTCGTAGCCATGGATGGGAATGAGAACTTTTAAAAAAATATATTGTTTAGCAATACCAAGAGACTATATTCTTTATTATAATTGTACGAAATAATAATCTCTAGAAAATCACGCTGACACATTAACTCCATTTCCGTTCGTTGGAGGTGTTACGGGAGCGGCATATGGACATCCCAAAAACTGATCCGCTATTCTTCCCGCTTCTCTTAGACCACTTAAGAATGCCCCATGTACAGTTGCTGGATAATTTCGTATAGTGTGTTCGCCTCCAAAGAATAACCTGAAAATGAAAACCAACATTATTTGCATCCAATTGTACAAAAAATGAAAAATATTTCTGTAAAAACCTGTGGCGTAAAACTAGATTAATCTAAGTTTTTGGGGGGCATAGGAATGTTAAAAGTTCGGAGGAACATTCATCTGCACTCTTATTTGTCTCTCTCGCCCCCCCTCATTCACACAGAATGCATATCCAGCATACTTTCTACCCAACACAAAAGTGTCTATCGGCTGGTCTAGTAAGCACTTTGTTTCCTCACACACCACAAATACTACTACACAATTCACAATTACACACACTTTTCCAAAAATAGCTACACACTTCCTCTCCTCAACCATCATTACTTGGGGGAGTTGGCGGCCTACGTTGGTGGTAACATTTGCTAGCTTGTTTTGGTACACGTTCTTTCTTCATTAATTTTTTTTGCAACATACGTAATCTTTGTTAATCACCACCTTTCCTCCTTTTTCAGTAGAGAATGCAGTCTTTCTGATTCATCTTCAGCACGCCTTTTTTGACATTTTGCCCCAAAAAATGTCAATTCTAACATCACTTTTTCCAATTTCGCCCGATTTTTTCTTCTGAAGGCACCACCGCTCTCTTAACCTCCTGGCTACCACTAAAGCTGAATGTGAACTCTTCACTCAAAGATCTGCCTATAGTTTATGCTAAACGATTCCAGAGCTATTCCTTCTCTTTCATTTCCTCTAATCCATTTATGACTAACATAGTAATTTCTTCAAAAGATTGTATTTCTACTCTTTTTGAGTAATGTAAAGAAAGCTCATGGATCAAGACGTGCAATGGATACTATCAACTTCGACATTTTCTAACCTGCTGAAAACAATCGCCGATTAGACCTGTACTTAAAAAGGGAGGGGGGACCCTTCTCAACCCTTTAAATATAGCCCTTTGCTTTAACCATAGCCCTTTCCAAAGTTTTCAAGTCAATTTCAAGTGAAGTCATTAAGATTTGGAAACCTCCTAATTCTTCTAATCTCATCCCTGATCGTCACTCTGGCTTCTGTAAATAAGGCTCGAATGGTGAACTTTTCCTTCCCTTCCTCCACATTTTGTCATTTCCGTGATTCTTTCGTTGTTGCGCTAGACATCGAAAGCATTCGATAGAGTCTGGCACAAAAGCATTCGATAGAGTCTGGCACAAAAGCATTCGATAGAGTCTGGCACAAAAGCATTCGATAGAGTCTGGCACAAAAGCATTCGATAGAGTCTGGCACAAAAGCATTCGATAGAGTCTGGCACAAAAGCATTCGATAGAGTCTGGCACAAAAGCATTCGATAGAGTCTGGCACAAAGTTTGATTGAATCTAAACTTCACTCTTTCGATATCTATATTACTCTATGGTTTCCGGGTATTCTAAAGCAGCTGTTGTAGAGGACCACCGTTTATTCTTTAAATCTATCAATATTGTAGTTTCTCTCAGCGTTCTGTCCTATCCCAAATTCTTTTTAACACTTCATTCACCACCTATCCGCTCTTAAGACGACGACTCCATCCTTCATTTTACTACTTCTTTCATTCATTTCCAAATAGCTGAAGTTAAGAAGATGGCCTTGAAGCAACTGACCTTGATTTTTATATTAATATTGGTTGTTTTCAATGCCTCAAACACGTTTTCAATGCCTCAAACACGTTTTCAATGTCTCAAACACGTTTTCAATGTCTCAAACACGTTTTCAATGTCTCAAATACATTTTCAATGCCTCAAACACGTTTTCAATGTCTCAAGAACAAAGTTACTTCATCTATACACACTCTATATAAACTTCCACACAACTAGTCTTTCTCTGTCCTTAATTTTCTTGGTGCATCCTTTTCTTTTGATGTTTCTTGGAAGGATTGCGCTGTTTCTCTTAGCAAACAAGCCTCCAAGTCTAAGAGGTTAAGTGTTCTGAGGAATTTTCAGAATTTTTTCACACCACCCCAGTTCCTTGCTCTGTAAGAGGAAGTCGTTTGTCCTTCTATTGAGTATGTATCATATATTTTGTGTGGTTCACTAAATCCTTCTTGAAAGGAAAGAGCCTAGGGCTTTTTGCCTCTCAAAATCTTCCGCTTTCACTGGTTCTCTAGAATATCTTTTAGGCAGCTTTAGTGTTGCGTTACTTTCATTACAACAGAAACTGCTCTTTCTGACACTCTAATCCTATACATCCTTTTTAAGAGCCCAGCCCGTCAGTGGTGTCGATCTGCATAAAAAAAAACAAACAAAAAAAACAAAAAAAAAAACAAACATATACATTCTTTTTTAAAGAGAGGTCATGCGACTCATCTATCTAAAGTCTTGACCTTTTTCTCCACAGTTCATTGATCCCAGACTTCACCACTATGCTCAATGAAAGTGCAAATGACTCCTCCCCATATAAAATCCCTTATGAAATAAAACTAAAAAACCATAGACAGAAGTTTCTGGAAATATTAGTCCTATCTGACTTTCTGAATGTCTTAACGATTTAGTATTGCATACGAATATGTGAATCTTCTGTTACATGTATGAAAAAAAATAAAAGCTAAATAACAATAATAATAATTATTTAATTGATATTAAAACAAAAACCATTTAAAAAGGAAGAATCTTTAATCAAAGTTTTAAAATCTTTAAAAGAATTCATACTCACCGCGGTTGGCGTTGGGCATCGGTATTGGTCTGGCTATTTCCATTACTAACTGGAGCTCCTGCAGACGCGCTCTCTGGAGGAGGAGAATTACTTGCATGAGGTCCAAGGGGAGTGGCTAAGAGATCATAGTCATTCCCAGAGGCTCCTGTCGACACATAGGAGTATGAACCCCTAGACCAAGGGTCAGCTCTCCATCTAGTAACAACAGTCTCTTTTGGCTAGTTTGATATATATATATATATATATATATATATATATATATATATATATATCATATATATATTATATATATATATATATTATATTATATAATATATATATAAACTTTATATATATAATCATTATATACTATATATATATATAATCTATATATGTATATATATATATATATATATATATATATATATATATATATATATATATATATATATATATATATATATATTATATATATATATAATATATATTTATTTATTATATATATATATATATATAAAATATATATATATTATATATATATTATTATTTATATATATATATAATATATTATATATTATATATTTGATATATATATATATATATATATATATATATATATATATTGATAAATTCATTTAATCATTTTTTCTCCTTTTCAGAAAATAGATATAAAAGAAAGATACAAAATCATTAGTATATATTAATATTAGTTCATAATTCTTTTAATAAGTGAAATTTAAATGAAAATAAATAAATAACCAATAATTAAACAGTATTAAGAAGAATAATAAAAACATATAGTAAACAACAAAAGAAAATTAAAAAGAATAAAAAGAAGATATATAAAAATAAAAAAGGAAAAAGAAAAGAAAGAAAAAGAAAGAAATCAAGAAAACTACTACAATTATAACCATCAAAATGAAAAGGAGACTAAAGAAATTTTAACATCATCACATCTTCAATTATAAAAATGAGGTAACATTTAAAGATTTTACTTTAATCATTTTTATAACGTAATAATGCTGTACTTTAGCTGAGCAAACAAATGGTTAAGAGGAAGAAATGCCAAAGGCAAAAGAAATTTTATCAATAACAATGGATAGGCTAACCATCATGATAAAGGAGCTAATGGATATAAAAGAAAAAAGAGAAACAAATGAAGAAAGAAAAATGAATTTAGTAATACCTAAATTTAGTGGAAAAAAAGAAGAATCTTTCTGAGGAATACTTTATTAAGTTTTAAAAGTAGGAAGGAAAGTGTCTCAGAAAAGGAAAAAACTAAAATAGCACAAAAAATAGGAGGTTTAGCAGGTAACCACTAGAAGTAATTATGTCTTTAAAGGAAGAAGAAATATGACAGAAAATGGAGTAGAATAATTATAATACATTAAAAGAAAGATATAGTAAGAAATAAAGAACAAGAAAGTTATCTTAACAGTACAAAACATTGCTGAATACGCAACAACAGGAAAGGAGAATTTTCAGAGATAATGTAGAAGTAATGATAAAGCAAAAAAGAGATTGTGAAAAAACTAGATGAATTCAAAATAACGTGAATAAGGTACATTGCTTAGTAATTTCTAGTATGCCCCCCAAGGACGATGAAAGAAAGTTAATCTATAAATTAAAGATTTGAAGGAATTAAATACAACAGGTTTTCTAAGCAACTAAAAGAGATCACATTGTAAAATGAATGGACGTTCAGTATGCGAAATAGTAGAAAAAGAGTGAACTAAAAATGAAAATGGTAAATAATAAAAATTCTGTACAATTATCGTAAAGTACAATAATTCATAACACGTGCATGAGATGTTATTTTGGACGGAGAAAGAACATTCAGTTCAAATAAATGTGTGTATTTGTATGTGTATATTCATCAATAAATACAGAAGATTATGATGGGTAAGAAAAGTAGAAATTTTGCAAATGTAAAAAGAAGGAACACATAAGAAAAATTAAGAGAAATAAACAAATAGAAGATAAAAATTAATAAATCTATATTTTCATTAAAAATAAAAGTGATGAAAAAACTATATTTAAAAAAATTACTCCATTATTAATACAGAAAAAGAAGAAAGAAGAATGGAATTAGGAAAGGATTCATTAGAAGAAAATTAAATAACATTTGTCGAATATAATGAAGAGATATACTGACTTCTAAAGAAATTAAATACCAAAAGATGTAATGCTATTATAGATACCAGGAAATATTAGACCGCTAATGGAGAATTGGGATTACACAAAATTGATTAGTGGGAGTTCAACTGTGAGAATTACAAATAGTATAAAGGACACCACAAAAAACTTAAAAAGGTGTTTTGTAATTTGCAAAAACAGTAATATAAATGATAAAAGGAAATATTATCAATTATAAATCTAAGGAAAGAGTTTGATTTAAAACATCAATTTGAGCTGTGGGGCTCCTTTATTACTAGGTAAATAAGCCATTTATATAATTAAAATTTAAAAATTAAGATTGAAGAAATCGGCTCCTGATATTTACAATTTTTATCTACAGAAAGTGCAGACATTTGATAATGAAGGAAGACATTCCTGCATACTATTGAATAGAAAACAAAAGAAAACATGTCGGATTAGTCAATTTAACAGCAAATTGAGATAAAGAAAAAGATAGAAAGAATAATTGAAAAAAACTACATAGACAATTTGCTCATTGCTTGGGATAGAAAAATTATTTTAATCACTTTTAAACAAAACCCTAAATAATAAACTGATACAAAGAAGAAAGATTTTTGGAATAATGTAAGAAGAAGAATGGAGCAAATTGTGAGGAGAATGTGAAAATCGCTAAAAAAATATAACGAAAACTCCCACCAAGACGTGTGGTAGGTTTGCCATTAGCAAATAAATTTAATTGAAATAATCAATTAGATGTTGGAGAATTTGAGATATAATCAAAAGTTTTTAGTTAATAATAGACCAGGTGCAACAAGATACTACCACAGGCAGTGTGGTTAAAAAATAAAACTATTTAAAGGAGTCAATAGAAGGGTTAATTGAAAAATGGAGTTGTATATTTTTACAATAACCTAATAGTATTATGTCTGATGCAGGAAAAGAGAATTTTCAAACGAAGATATGGAACCTATTTACTACAAAATTGAATTCAGATTACATGAGTACAGCACGGGCGAAAGCCCATGAGTATGGTTTATGTGAAAAGTAGTAGTTACTTAAGGAATCATTATACAAGTAAAAACAAGAAGGACATGACAGAAAGAATATATGGCATGGCAACTTTTGCTAAGAAATGGACTAACAAATTACTTTGGGATATGCACTGAATCAACTTGTTTGGAAAAGAACCTAGGAATACCAAACATAGTAGATCTGTTAGATAAAGCGCAATAATAGTGAAAATAGAATACTGGATTGACATGATTAAAGATTTATTAGAAACAATAGAGCATGCTTAGAAGAATACACATAGAAAATGAAAGCTCAGAGAAAATAAAACGTGCATTAGAAGCCAAATAAGAGAACACATGTCAAAAAAAAATATTAATATAGGGTGAAGAAGTTATTGACAAAAGAAACCTTATAACAGAATGGAGAGGAACCCAGCTAAAAAATGTGTATAGACGGAAAAAACATTATAGTAAAAAACATGGAGGTACTTTAAGAGCTGTATCAAAAGCTTCACTCAAAGCAAGAATTCCACAGAAATGTAGATCTAAATGAGATAACAAAGAACTAGAAGTAAAGAGATGAAAATAAATGGAATATGAAGAAGAAAAGAAATGAAAATATGATAGAAATTTAAATGAGGAAATAGTAATGATACAGAAGGAAAATTTAATATGGTAAAATATTTGAATAGATGATGGAACTGATAATGAAAATGAAAATCAAACCGAAATGAAGAAGAAGAAGAAATGACAGCAATTGATAAATATGAAAGAAATTATCCAAAAAATGTTGAAAAACTGGTAATTACTATGAAAATGACAATTAAAGAATAATGAGATCTTATTAAATGTTATGTTATTAGTAGAGCTGGCAAAGCCACTAGTCAAAAATGATAATAAATGTTATAACATACGCAATTTAATACAAATAGAATATATGATATAGATTTAAAGAATGATAAAATATATGAAGTAGATGTAATTTGAAATCTAGATTAATATATAGAAGAATCGTTGGATGCAAGTGAGAAGATAATAGATGAAAATAGATAGTGAAGCATGAAGATTGAGGAGGGAAATCCAGAGTTGATCTTATATATTAAGAAGGAGAAACAAACTTTGAAGATAGAAAATTGGAAGAAGAACATGGTTTTTGAAGAAGTAACTGAAATAAAGGTGAAAGAGCAAATAATGTAAGATGGGTAATTAGTGAAAAATCATATTGCAGAATACAACAAGAAAAATTTAAAGCTAGATTGGTAGCCAAAGGATATGAAGAAACAGTGGAGAAAACAGATGCACTGGGGAAGTACTTTCTATCTTCTAAATGATATTAACCATAGCTCAGCAAAAGAAATGGAAAATAAAGCTCAATGGCTATTTCGAGCAGCATACTTGCAAAGGACAATAAATAACAAGAAAAGTATACTCTAAAACGCACCACCCAGGAATTTGATAATGGTAAACTATTGGAGATTGAATAAAACAGTATTGGATTGCAAGATCTTCTAGGAGTGGTATTTCATCATTGAAAAGACAATTAATTAAAATAGATCTGAAACAAAGTAAAATGGAACCCAACACTATTTTATAAGAAAAGATTCAAGTAATATCGACGGATTATTATGTACAAGCATGAGATGATATTTTCATGGGTAGGAAGGTAAAAAAATTTAAGACAATGATAATAAATAATTAAAAAACATTTCTTGAATAGGAGCAAATAGTTCAAGATCATTTAAAAATTTAGGAGTTCAATTATGTCAGAAGAAAACATGATAATGATGGAGCAAAATAGTTACTGGAAGAATATTAAAATGTAATGAAAAAAACACAAAAGAAAATAGAAACTTAATAAAACAAGGAAGTAAAAGAATACCAACAATTAATAGGAAAATTAAATTGGACTGGCCAAGAAAACACAAACCAGACTTAATTCTGTATATAGTTATAAAATGAGTATTAAGAGAAAAAGAACTAGTATTAAAGATTATAAAATTACTTATTATTAATAAAAAAATACAGAAATGAAATAAATATCATACAAATAAATAATGAGAAAAATTGATAAATCATAATTGGTAAACACATTAGATAGCATGAATAGAATTAAAAAGAGAAAAGCAATATTAAATAAGTTGTACTGAAGCATAAAAAGGGAAAAATGACTAAAATTGTTGGGAAACAAATAAACAAAGAAAGTTTAATCATCAGTTATTACAAGCAGAGGGCAAAGGAGTTTGCTTGAAGACTAGGAACAAACATTATATTCACCAAAAAAATGTGGAAGAATTACTAATAATCTCTCGT
>JABUQX010131228.1:0-16262 GCA_015478945.1 Trachelipus rathkii | reverse complement strand
CAGCCTATGTCACAATAAGTCCGTCCCTTGTACCTCCGCGGCCCTCCAACAGATGTGTGGTCTTCCTTCTGAGGTCGTTGTCTAGGGTTGTGACACTTCCCAGGTCGTTACTGGCTTTGATTCTTCTGGCGGACTTCTGTCTTCCTGAATTCCCGTCGAGCAGCTTCAGCCGTTGTATAAGAGCTTCCTTACTTTCCTCTTAAGTTTCCTCCTGAATCTTCTTTTGGTCCTCAAGAATAAGTGAAGTCTTCTCTAAGGTCCTTACTATTCCTTTTTCTTCTTACTATCCTTCAGTAAATCCAAAGTTGTACCAGGAAGGTTTCGTAGTAATGAAATAATGAATAGTTATTCTAAACCCTTTAATCCTCACTAAACTTAAGTAATACACGTCAAGAGTCTTGATACGAAGAGCGGCGAACAAAGAATGAACCAGGAATGAACGCATATATGTATAATGCTCGCTCTTTTATATCATTATCTCTTAAAACGCTTACTTGTATATTGTTATAAATATTTTTACAATCTTTCTTAAAATTATTCAAAATAAACTTACAATATTAGATATTATTGCAAAAACTCATAAAATTATTCTAAATAATTTTACAGTCTAAAAAGTATTGAATTGATGATAAAATTACT
Organism: Trachelipus rathkii; assembly: GCA_015478945.1. NCBI lineage: Eukaryota > Metazoa > Arthropoda > Malacostraca > Isopoda > Trachelipodidae > Trachelipus > Trachelipus rathkii. Next base: position 15,623 of record JABUQX010131228.1, on the reverse strand, counting down.
CCATTCTTATAAAGAATGGTAAAAATACTAAATTAATTACGAAAAGCAGATCCTCACCAAAAATATGTCTAAAAGCATTCCTAGTGGTGAAAATGCAGCTTATCCTTTTTCATCTCTAAATTCATCTGTGATAATATCCCCCTTATTAAGATGAAGAAACGGATCCTGGGGATACTTCTTTCCTTCATCTCAACCCACAGATGAATTCTACGTCTTCTCATCCTGATGCTCCTGTGTCCTAGGAATTCAACATTCTTCATTCCAAACTTACATTTCGATGGTCTTACCGTGAAGTCTGATTCCCTCATTCGTCTCATCAATTCTTCTATTTCCTGGAGATATTCTTTCCAACTCTCGGTATACACCACCGCGTCATCAATGTAACTTTCCGAATTCCAAATTCCCTTGATTACTTTCCTCATGGCTCTTACAAGAGTCGCCCCCGAGTTCACTAATCCAAACGGCATCTTCAAGAACTCGCAATGGCCATCTTGTGTATCGAACGCCGTCTTCTCTATATCATCTTGATCCATCGGTATTTCGTAATTATTCTCTCCTCTTTCTTCAGCGAAGATGAACGGTCCTTTTAATTGCATATATAATTTGTTGCTTTCGGTCGGCAATAGTATAAGTGCCTTTTCCCCCTTCTTGAACTTTAGATCCTTCGCTTTCCGATCATAAGAATGTTTATGTCTAATTTGAGCCCTTTTTAACTTCTCCTGAGCTATTTTCATTGTTTCCTTCAACTTTCCGCGCACTTCGAATGCGTACTGGTAACTATTTTCTATTTCATCTTCACGAATTTCTTCTGTCCATAACTCTTTCACAATTTGTAGTGATCCCCTCATTGTCCTTCCATATAGTAGTTCAAACGGCGTGAATTCCGTATCTTCTTGTGATGCTTCTCTATAAGCAATTAATAATGGTCCTAGGTACTTCGGCCATTCCCTTTTTCGTTCATGACATACGTTGCATGAATGGTAATACCGCGTTATATCGTCCGTCATCTTCGGCCAATAAAAATAATTCAACAGTTTTCCTCGCGTCTTATTTATACCGAGACGTCCTCCCAGCGTAGATTCGTGCGCGACTCTCATTAACTCGGTTCTGAGCCGTTTCGGGACTACTAATCTTTTTATTATTTCCTGGTTATTTTTCTCCATTCTATATAATAACCCTCGATATATATCGTATTCACCAGTACAGCCATCACGTGTCTTCTGACCTTGTTCCATATACCGATTTAGCGACACGTCTTCCGTTTTATCATTTCGAAGAGCTCTTGATCGTCGAATGTGGGTCCACTTTGAAGCTTTAAATTGAAGGATCGTCTTCTCCTTTAAACAACATCTTTTCTTTTTCGATAGAACATTCTTTCCATCACACGGTTCATTAGTTTTATTTTCCACATCTTCCCCTATCGTCAATTCTTTTGATACATCATATTTTAAAACCGAAGTCTGCAAAGCATAGTCTTCACCCAATAAGTGTAGTGTCTGCATCTTATTTTCCAAATTATCTGGACGATTTTCGTTCATCTCTAGCTTCTTTCGCGAATTTTTAAAGTTCGCTTCTTCAGTGACATCTTTTCCTCTACTGCCACGGTTACGATCACGTTCTCCCATACTTCTGTGGGCTCCAAGATTTCTGTCAACTACGTTAGAGGTGACTCTGTCGAACTCCGACCCTTTCTCTTGCAATTTCTTTTTACAACACATTCCGTCGGTTGTCTTATCATCACGCCGCCATGTGGGCAGAGTTTCCTGTAACTAAGGGAGTTACGAAGTGCTGGGTCTTTTCATTAAATTTCGAACTCAAATCAGATTCGTTCCAATCCAGGACAGCTTCTGTCAAATCAGTTCTTGGTTCTTTCTTCGTTTCTAATTCTTCAATATCTGGTTTAGATCCTTCTGAGTAATCTGTTGACCACATAGGAGACAGTGTCCGTTCGACTCCACATTGATCCTCTATTTTTGGAGGTTCGTCCTCTCCCGTTAAATTTTCTAATTCGGTTCCCAACGCTGCCGATTCAGCTTTTCCCTCGACTGTGCAGTCCGGTGGTTTTACTTCCTTTATATTTCCTCGCGCGTGGGCGTCTCCTTGATTAAACTTACGTTCGGCGTATCTTCCATCCCATTCCTGTTCTCTCGAAGTCTCAGATTCTTGTTTAACTACGACACCATTTTCTTCGGCAACTTCTTCAAAGTCCTTGGCGGCGTCAACAAAATCTGACTCGGCTTCATTGTATTCTAATCGTTCATATCGCTCAAGGTAGTTCCCCATTTCATCCATTCCGTCGGTAAATAGAGGTAGCTTCGGCACCTTGGCTCTTACTTGAAAACTTTTCGAGGCATCATAAGTTATCCTCGCCTGATACGCAAGCTCCATTCTCTTGAGCTCGTATTCGCGCTCTTTCTCTTTTTCGAGAGCCTCTCTCTCAGCTCTCCTCTCTTTTTCGAGAGCCTCTCTCTCAGCTCTCCTCTCTTTTTCGAGAGCCTCTCTCTCAGCTCTCCTCTCAGTAGCCACTCGTTCTTTTTCTTTTTCAAGGGCCTCTTCTTTTCGCCTTGCGGCCTCAGCAGCTCTTTTTTCTGCTATGAAGACTATGGCCTCTTTTCCCTTCAACCCTAACTCTTGACATAACTTACACAACAAGTTATAATCCATTCTTTTCGTAAGTTTTTCAAAGTTTATACAACACTTCCAATTACGCGGCAAATTCGTAACAAGAACGTCCAGCCAAAGTTTTTTTTTGCTTCTTAAAAACATTTCTAGTGTATCAATCTAGTAACACTAATCAATCCCGGACAGGACGCCCCCAATTATGGTTTTTTCGCTCTCTACTTTTAGAAGGCTTTCCGGCAGGCGACCAATTATGTCACAAATAAGTCCGTCCCTTGTACTCCGCGGCCTCCAACAATGTGTTGGTCTTCCTTCTTGAGGGTCGTTGTCTAGGGTTGTGACACTTTCCAGGTCGTTACTGGGCTTAGATTCTTCGGCGGACTTCTGTCTCCTGAATTCCCGTCGAGCAGCTTCAGCCGTTGTATAAGAGCTTCCTTACTTTCCTCTTAAGTTTCCTCCTGATCTTCCTTCAGGTCATCAAGAATAAGTGAAGTCTTCTCTAAAGGTCCCTTACTATTCCTTTTTTCCAACTTACTATCCTTCAGTACAATACAAAGTACAAATCGTACCAGGAGTTTACGATACGTCAAATGAAAAAATACCAATGAATTAGATTATCCTAAACCCTTTTAATCCTACACTAACACTAATAAAAGACTAATCACAACACACGCTCAAAGAGTACACTTCAGATAACCGCAAGAGCGAAGGACAACAGAATCGAACCAGCGAAATAGAACCGCAAATAATCATGATATAATGCATACACGACATACATATTAAATACTAAATCACTAAATATCTCCATATAACAAACGACCTATCACATGCTAATATACACAAAAAACACACAAACAACAACCGTTTCTAAACTAATTATTTAAAAACACTCTTTCTCAAAAATATTACCATTCAAAATAAACACTATACACAATAACCATACATATCACTATCATGCAACAAACTCAACAATACTAAAAATCATATTCTAACAAAATTAATACTTTACCAGTCTAACAAAAGTCATAATGAACATTTGCATAGAATAAAACTCTACTCCACTTCTAAAGAAATGGGTAACAAAAATACATAAATAATTACGACAACACGCAAAGATCCATCACCCAAAACATATGTCTAAAGCAATACCATAGCTACGGATGAAAAAAATAGCAAGCTAAAATACTTCCATTTCCTCATACTACTAATTCATCACATAGAATGAACTACTATATACGAAACCAAAAATAACAAATAAAAAACAACAATAAAAATACACAAATCACTCCCAACCACCCAAAACACACACCCAATACTAATAAAACTACAATAAATGTGCTCTTCTATAATAATTGAATAACATACGAACACGCCAAGGGCTAACTACATACATAAAATAATACACATACATACTACAATACAAAACCACATCAAATACAAACAACCCTCAATACACTAAAACACTCTGTGAAAGCTGTTTATCCTAACCAGCTAAGTCAACCACTATACACTAAATAATATATAAAATATAATACAAATACTAAATATTAAAACATACATATATAAATAACCTAATACCTTCAATAAAATTTACCATAGAATATCATACCTAATGACACTATGACAATAAATATAAAACATAAAAACAATATATAAAACATAACAACCAATCAAAACATAAATACAAAACCAAAGACAAAAAAGATAAACAAAAACAAATAATCAATAAATAAAAAAAAACAAAAAAACCACAAAAAAAACTAAAATAAAACAACTACACACATCAACATATCAAATAACATAACAACATAAAAAATCAACTAAAACAAACACATAACATATACAGTGCATAACTACTACACATATAATATATATATATATATAATATATATAATAACTATATATATAATATATATCCTACATATATAATATATAATATCAGTAATAAATATATAACTATAATAAAATATATATACTATAATATTACTACTGTATATCTATTATTATTAGAGTTTAATATTATTCCAAATTCTTAATATGTTGATTCAATTAATCAGGCAAAATAATCGGGCAAAAATTGCCAGGATGACGATTGGACAATGACGACTTGAACGAAAATGCCCGATTTTTGCCGATGACGATGGCGATGACGATGACCATCTCACATTCTCACTATATAATAATAATATTCATACAACTATATACAAAAAATATATATACACTACCTATACTAAAACTATAAACTATATACTAATAACCTATATACCAAAATATAAATATATAATATTAAATATCACGACAGGCTACATCACACCGCTATATATATATATATATATATACTATACAATTAATATAAATATATATATATATATATGTAATATATATATATATACTATATATTATATATATATATATACTAATATATATCATACTATATATCTAATACCCTATAATATATATAATAGTATATATAAATAGGAAGCATATCTATATAATATATCTATATAATTATATAATATGATATATATATATATAAAATATATAATTAATATAATATATAAATATATGCATAGTATATAATATACTATATACTATAGACAATATAATATATACTAATACTAAATAATATAGTAATATTATATATACTATCAATATATATATATATATATATATATACTATAACTCATAATAAACATATATATATATCAGAGGTGACAGCATAAGCGCAAATGCAAAGCGAAACAAAAGCGCAAAGCGCAATTTGCGCTTTAGGTAAAAAAATGTGCGCTTTTGCGCTTTGCGCGAAATTTCTAAAAATGTGCGCTTTTGCATTTTGCGCTAAACAACTTTTTTAAGCGCAAAAGGAGTAAAATTTGCGCATCTATCTAAATAATTGCGCTTAATATAATTATACATATATAAATATAATATATACTATATATTATAATATAATTATATAAATATATATATATTATATATATATACGTATATATATATATATATATATATATATATATATATGATATATATATATATATTATATATATATATATATAGTATATAGTACAGGGGCGTAGCCAGGGGGGGCTGGAGGGGGCTGCAGCCCCCCGAAAAATTATCGACAGTGCAATTTTTTCGAGTAGAAAACAAACTTACAAATATACCTATATTATATTATATATATATATATATATATATATATATATATATATATATTATATAAATACATATATATATATATATATCAACATATATATATATATATATATATAATATTATATTATATATTATTTGTTATGCATCCCAAAAGACACATGCATGTAACTAAAAAAAACTATAACAGCCACACGAAAATAAATATCATTTTATTAATCCAGGAGACATTTTTACCCATGAAAATTAAAATTAAAATTAAAAAATAACGCTTTTTAAAACATTTAAAATTGTTTAAAAAAATTGTACTTGGAAAAATTACGGTTTTTGAGAATACGAATTTGAGGCTCGAGTACTCCCAAAGTGTGCCATATTCTAATATCCTGAAAATGATTGAATTTCTTCTTTTATTAACTAAAGAATTATTAGTATTGGCTTCTCTATAGAAAACCATGTCTCAATCGTACCGGCGAGATGGACGAGGGCCAAGCGGGCTCGGATCTTGTCCTCTGTCCCTTCCATCGGCTCGAACCCCTAAAAAGAACTTACAAAAGAAAAATAAACATTAACTCTCCAAAGCGTAAAAATAAAAATTACTGTTTTTGGCAAACTCTTGCTTTCGTGAACTAATGCAGGGATTCAAATGTCAATTACAGCGTAACGCCTGCCAGATCGAGAAAAATATTACCTAATATAAGGTAGTCTATTAATAACAATTTAGAATACAAATAAAAAAAAAATTAAGATTTCAAAATTTTGATGCTTGCTTGAGAATCAAATTGTTATTTATTTTCCTGTTAGCATGTGGTAGTTTTTTAGTTACAGGCCGTGGCCTCGTTCGGGATCTGGCCTATAATATATATATATATAATATAATATATATATATATTATTTATATATACTCACTTACCCTAGATATAACACTACATATATAATAACTATAAACATACTATATATTAAACCTATATAAACATACTATATATATAATATACAGTATGGCGGCTCGTGCGTGCATGAATAAAATGGTGGGGCCAGGTCTGTTTTTGTATAAAACATAATACTATACAATATATATATATATAAATATACATATACTATAAAAGTACTATTATATAATATTATATACTATATATATATATAGCTATAATTACTATATATAAATAGATATATATATTATATATTATAATATATGTAATATATATATATATAATATATATAATATAACAATATATAATAATACTATATTAACATATAACATATAATATAATATATATAATAATATATCCCTATAGACTATATATAATATCATAATATACTATACTAATAATATAATATATGTATATACCAATAATAACATATAATAATAATACTATAATATATATATATATATAAACTCTCATAAATATATATATACCCATATATAACCTATCATACTACCTATATAATATAATAAACATAAAATACTATATAATATAATACATATACTATATTTCAATATAATATAATATACTATAATACATATATATACTAAATATATATACTAAAGCATTAATATATAATACCAATATAAAATATATATATATATATATAGTATATAAATGCCCTAACTATATATATATATATATTATAACTTATAATATAATTAATATATATATATATACACAATAACTAACTATACAAATAATCAGTATAAACATATATATAATACATAATAATATATCATACTAATATCCATAAATAATACACCATGGCAGCCCGTTTATATAAATATCACAACGAATATATACTAATATACTATTACTACATATATATATTAATATATAAGTAAATAATATAAAATAATAGTACTATATATAATAGGTATATTAATAGATAATATATATATAATATACTAATATTTATAAAATATTAATAAATAATAACAATACAAATATATAGCTACTTAGTATAATAATATATACCTATATCGTAATATATATATAAAATCTACTAATGAATAAATATAAAAAAAAATAACATAACATATATATATAATACTATATACTAATATATATAATATAATATATATAACATATATAACTATATATAATATATATCAGTTTATACTATACTCCAGGCCTAAGGATCTACTTCTTAATTAAATTATAAAAATAAAATATTACCTACTCATGTTAAAATTCTACTACCTTTTAAAAAAAAACTACCTTTAAAATTTGGTGTTATTTGACTAGAGCTATTAATAAAATAAGTTATGCCCTTCTGTTCCTTTATTTCTGCGGCATAATTTTCTTCAATCACTTTTTGTGCTTGGAGAATGAGTGAATCTCCTCTATCAAAGGTCTTTAATTTTGTTATTTGATAGCACCTGCAATGTGCTGTTCTAAATTCTATCTTGTGATGATCTGTGTTTTCTATACAAGGAAGGAGTTCTTTAATGCCGCTTTTTAAAGTACCAATTGAAACTAACTGTTCAGGAATCGGCACACGGTCAACACGGGGTCAACATAACAAACACAATTCTAATTAATTTTTTGCGGCCTCTTGAAAAACGCTATACACATAAACCAATTTATCGTCCAAAAAATTTATAAACAAGCCTTTAACATTGTAGATGGAAAACTAAAGGTTTCAATTATCATACATAACAGTCATAACTCGGAAATTAGTTCTCTCTTTTATGTAGCAAGGAATAATTATTTGGCAATAGTTTGAAAGGATCAGCATGGAAAACACTGCCTTATGAAATTAAATTGCTCTTCGGGATCGAACAATATATGGCCAAAACAAATCCTCAAATTGTTTTTTTTTTTTTAAATCTTTCATTTTTATTTCTGTAATATATTTGGTTACAAGCCTTGTCGCATCCGTTTTTAAGGTATCAGTAACTACACAGCTCAAATTTTTAAAGCTTTTTAATGGAACTTCTAAAACTTCACTATCATCCCCTGAAATAAGAAATTTTGCTATATTGTGCTGTATTGTATTGTAGTTAATTTGAAGATTCAAAATGTTTGCAAAGCATCTTCAACTGTAATACTTTATTTTCTTATTTATTTGGACTGATTTAATTAAAACGTTGTAATAAAATTATCTGTATGTTTCAACGTTATCATAAAAAAAAGAACAGAAAGATAAATTAATATCACAAATTCCAATAATTAATCTTTCAAAGCCTACTGGATTACACGAATGCTTTTTATCGTCCCAACAGTTCATTATTGAATTCCTTTTATAAAACATTCCAACAGATTTTCTTGTTTTCTTTTGATGCAATTTACGATTTTAGATATTGGAAAATTCCATCTGCGTTGACTAAAATACCTTATGGAATGTGAACATTACAAAAGCTTTTTTATGAAGCTTTTTTACGCGTTTAGGTGAATTCGTGAAAAACGCACCAACATTAATATTCAGTATTGCAAAAAATATTTTTCCATAACTCTCTTCTCAGCGATCACCAGAGACTCTGCGGCATGAGAAACGTTACATATATATATACTCCATCACCACATAAGATTAAAATTTAATTTGTGTGGCTCATGCATTGAACATAAGGCGCTACTACTACTATATATCTGAGCGAGCTCTGATGGTCTATATGGGGATGCTCATACCGGTGTGTCTAGCCCGCTTCATAACAGCTGCATCCGTCATAGGCCTTGTGGCAATTAACTTGTTGGTTAAAAGTTAAAAGATTTTTAATTCTTCTTTCAGAACACTTGTTAGTCCGGTAGCTGTTCTATTATGAATTTAACCAAAACTTGAAAAAATCTGTTCGACAGGTGAGAATTTCTAGAATAGCGCAAAATAATCAAAAACTGTGAAAGGCAAGTGATAGAGCGGTCGTTTCATTCTGCTTGTATGGAATACAAAACTGACATCAATTAATTTCTGATTTGTACTTTTTCGTTCGAATAAAGCATATCGAGTACATAAGTTCTAAAAGGTCATTTTGAATAGTTTTGAGGTATTTTTGCCAACATAGAATTTGTCAAGTGATCTTCTAAGACACTATCAAACTTAGATATGTAATAAGAAAATAAACCATGTCTAACAATACTCCCCGGTTATTAGATTGTGATGTTTCATCGTGACCTCTCAAAGGTAATTCGTGAATTCCGCAAATTGTTATTACAATCTCATGAATGTCTAGATTAAATTATGTCTCAAGTTTTTGTCTACTCATCTCATTATGCTTTAAAAATTACTGATTCGTGATGGGCCACTATCAATTGATCGATAAAAATATTTACTTTCCCTCAAGTTCGGGAATATCTGTAATACAATTTATTCAAGTGAGATTTTGGCTCTTCTTTCATGGCTTGTGAATTTTTTCTCTGAAGGAGATGTTTTTAGTAAACTCTCTCCGCTCTGGAGTGACTCGGATGCTTTCGCTATGACCTCCTCAGCAGACAGTAGAAGCAAACAATAAAGCATTTTTGTTATCACTTACAGTAAGCCATTTCTTTTTCTTCAAACCAAGATTTACAAAATGTTCTATTCTTCTTTCCATCTTTCTCTGCATAATCGTGAACATCTCTAGTGCTGATAATGTCCAAGTCTTTATAACTTTTCTAGATTTTTCTTCATGTATTAAGGTGGAAAAATTGCCCTTTATTAAAATAATTCCTACTCTATTCAATTTTTTTGGAACATTAAACATTTATTTAGTCCTCATAGATGCCTCCTGTAAAAAAAATTTTCAAATCGGACCACCGTTCCCTTAAAAAAAAAAAAAAGAAAAAAAATCATTTACGCACCTTAAGGACTATTTAGGCTTCATTAGATTCTCCCTGTGAAGAAATTTTTCAAATCCGACCTCGCTTTGCGTAGTTACTTTAAGTAATTTTTTTAATTAATAATAAATTTTTTTAATTGATAATCAATAATCACAAAATATCATATTTTTACTTTGATAGGATTGGGGGATAACACTGTAATTAAAACGACAATGAATCCAATGAATTACCATAAAAATAGGCTTTCAATCCTTTCATTAAATTCAACGAAAAATACCTTTTTTTAACAGGCATTTCAACACTAAATATCACTAAACTCAGTAATCAGTTATCAGTATAAACATTTTCGCAGACTAGATTCACAAACAATCAAAAAGAATTATTTACAGACTTGCAACGAACGACAACCAGATAAAACTAAAACAAATAATTTGAGAAAAAGCTTCGGGGCCAGCAAAATATGGGCCCAGACTTTATTATTAACAAATGTACGCACACACGCGTTTTGTTTAAGTTTTACAGTTTAAGCTATTATATACTATTATATTATCCGTAGTATATTTACGCTATAACCTATAATTATATATATATATATAATATATATATAATATATATATATATATAATATATATATATGATAATATATATATATATATACTATATATTATATAAGATTATTATATATTTAGACTGTAGCAAAAAAATGTAGGATTTAAAAATTTTTTTTTTTGTTTCTTCAAAAAGCACCGCCAATTTTGTTTATATTGTAAAAAACATTGGGTCCTAAAATATTCGGGTGATTGAATAAACCTTAGAGGTTGCTACCAAGGTTCGAAATATATTGTTCGCTGATTTTCACACTACCCATTGAGGTACAGCGTAAAGCGCGTTAACTTTTTTTTAAAGTGAAAGTTTCCCCATGAGGCATTTAATAACCACATACAGTTTCATCTGTTTATTATATATTATATATTATTGTTCCCTATGATGTAAGAGTATTGTTTTCTTGTTTTTATCGGCAATAGATTTCCTGTAATGATGTATAACTTGTAGGAGGTACTGTTTCTGCTCTTCATCATTTGTTATCAGTTTGTTGTATTCTTGTATTAGCCGCACACCCTTCTCTGCAGTATCATTTACAACTTTTAGCTCTCTTACTTTCATATAGCTCTCGTCATCATTCCACTCTGCAGAATCTTTGTCTAGAAATGTGTTGAGGCAATCGATAGTATGTCAAAGAATCGTTTTGTTTTTGGCTTGTAACGAAATCACTGCAATTGTTTTTGTGATACTGATTCAGGATTTATTGGTTGCTCTTTTTTCCTGTTCGGAAGTCCCCTTGTTTCTTGAACTTAGAGCACTTGACACTCATTTTTGTTATTTTGTCTCAAAGCACAACTTCTCTGAATTCAAAACTGCCAAGAAGCTAAACATGGTTTCCTCAGAGACATTGGTACCACCAAATGCTCAAAACTTTTTTATTAAGAGACAGCACTTGCGAATGGTTTATAAATCCTTTTTCCTTGTAAACTTAATTTGAAGCCTTTGTAGAAGATCCAAATCTGAACTGGTGGTGCATCTGTGGCTATGATGATCCAGTTGAACGCCACGATTAAATTATATTTGTTGATTAAAAAAACAGTAATATATTCACGACTCAGTCCATCCTTTCTTGCTCTTCGTGAAGTTTTAGTCAGCTTTTACAAACTAGGTTCTATAATACATTACTCAATATTACTTATTTTATATTACAGATGAATTCTGCTTCTATTGAAATTCACATACTGTGACCCTTATTGATAATATGCCTCCCGGGACTTTAAAATCTGATTTCACTTGAGTACGTGATTATTTTAAATGTATACTATTGAATAAATCATATATATTGTTTATCAGCTTTACGAGATAATTTCCCTTATTAGTAATTATTACTTAGTAGTATAGTGTTTCATGTGGTGTTTCTTGAAATACTGCGCTTTCAACAAATATCTTAACTTAATATGATACCACCATATGCTTCTGTATATTTTCTCTATGATATGACAGTGGTTCCTCTGCTGGTATACTAGTTTTATTTGCTTGTACCATTTGGTATCGTATCCTATTATTCACCCACGATCCGAATTTTAAAATATCTATAAATAAGAGTAATATTATTCATAAGTTAATTAGGGAAAGCAGGCAAAGAGGGACAGATAAAACAAGCATGTTTCAATGTTAATTATAATTCTAAAATGTTGATGGTCGAAATCTTTAGCTTATCTAGCAATTTTTATGTATTTTTCCCCATTCTTTAGCTTTTCTTAGCAACATATTATACAGGCACCACTCCTATTTACCTGTGTTGGCTGGAGTAGTGTCAAAGGACATGCACTTGACTTGCATAGATATATTCCCATTAGCAAATTACTAATTGATATACAAGCATCTTTAGGCCAATATTTTTACCTGTTTCACGGGCTAAGCTTCGTGACTCCAAAAAAGCTTATCAGACACTTTATTTAGTCCTCAAGAATAAGGACTGGTGTGTAATGTCATTCGGAAGTGTTCAGGGACCGTAAAGTATCTTCCATTAATTTGCCATCCAAATGTATTTGCAAAGGACTAAATTGCCAATCTACGCTTAGCAAAGTTTCATTTTCTTCCTGTTATGTTGTCTATTTTAGCCTCGCGTAACTTACTGATGAATTAGACATGAAATGCATATTTTTCACAGTTGTGCTCCAATAGCATTTATCTTACTGCTGGATCAATAGATTTGTGAAGCAGAATCTCTGCCCCATCTCTATCATTAGCACCCCGCTGCAGGGAGATGAGAGGCTCTCTGTATTGTTATCACTACGTTTTAGAGCTATTTTGAGTTTCGTGGTTCTCTCGACTTGATGGCTGATGAGGATTCTAACACATATTCTTCATCTGAATGATGAACTAATTGCAAAGTAATATATACGACACTTGATGTGTTATGAATCTTGACAGACGCAAGACTACTATCAAACGTTTGCATTGCTTCCGTTGTCCTTTCTTTCTTTAGTAAGCAGCAAGCAATGGACTCCCTCTACTCTGGCGACAATCTTTCTATTCCGTTAATAGCAACGTTTATCACACTTCCAACCATTTATGCCTGTCTTTTTCCCGTATGGAAAGCAACGAAAAGAAAGACCACGTATCTTCGTTCTGATCGTGTCATCAATGTCAAAGAGCCTCTCTCGCGTATGTGCATATCAAAGAGGGTGTTTAGATTAGTCTGTGTGAAATGTCGCGTCGAAGTCTATACTCTATGCATTATTGATTGTTAGATGCCTCCTGTGACTTCCCATCGAAAAAAAAAAAGCAGGCCAAGTCTGACTTGGAGAGCAGGCCTATGGCGCCCCATATCTTATCAAGTTACTTTTCGTCTGTCGGAAGAGCAAGAAGGAGTATGATGTGGCTGTATGGTAGAGGCGTAGGCGGCCAAATAATGGTGATACAAGGGAAAGAGGTTGAATGCTCCCAACTGTTAAAAAAAGAAAAACCTTCAGCTTTTAAAGTGAGATACTGCTTTAGATTTTTAGCGGCTTGATCCTTCGATCCTTCCAATTGGCTGGTAGATACTGGCAACCGTTGAGAAGGAAGGTCAAACGGGCCGCAGGAGCAGCGGCATGGCTCAACAGACATTGAGACACCCAGCAAAAGGCGTCAAACCATCATCTTCAGTGCTATGTCGAAAATATTTAAACAGAGAATCTCTTGAGTTGCTTTATAACTACAGTATGTTTTATTTTAACTTACAAGTTAACTAAAATGGGTGTCACAATTAACAGATTAAAATAACTAACAGAATACAGTCCATCATATAAAAATTTTCGAATTTAAAATACCAAGTTTCCTTTTGTCATTAATATCATTCTCATCCAAAGTATTTTGGGCTTCTAGATTGCTGCTAGCATGACATTTGCCAATTAACATTGTGGAGTTCGTTTGTCGAATTCCTGTACCTACCTTTGAACTCTGCTTTCCACTACCTTTCCCAGAAGAAGAATTGTATGATGGAGTCTTGATGTCATGCATAATAAGGAAGGCGATTTAACCAACATTATATAAGTCAGTTATGGGCCCATAACACAAAAGCTGGACTGGGCGAGACAACAAAACATGGGAGGTTTCTACGGGGATGACGGTTCACACAAATAGAGATTAATTGAATACCTTTTGAGAAGAGAGGAGTTTGTCCTTGCTCTAGAGAGTTATCTTTCTCAGACCAGCACAGTCCCTAGCCACCAATATTACGGATATTCATAAAAAATTTGACATTGAAGATAAGGTCAGTAAAAATCAGTATGAAATCAATAACGTCAATGCTGAAAAAAATCTATAAACTCCAAATGAATTAGGGAAAAAAACAAATTAAAAAAATTTATCTTCAGGTTGCCTTCATTACAACAGATCTTAATGATGCAAAATTTCTGTGCAGCCTTCGGACGTAGTATGCTCATTGCAAAAACGAGTGAACGAAGAGAAGAAGAAACCAGGCAGCGATTGCAAATAGTGAGTTTGGCGCTTAAAGAGATGGAGCAAATTAGTGAACACAAGAGGTTCTGACAGACAAAACCTCTCTCAGCTAGAAAAAAATCTTGCTAAGAACATGATGCACCTAGACCTAGACTGAACATCGCCGTTGCATTTCCTACACATTAAAAACATCTTGGCTACTAAGGATGTTTCAAATGTTCCTCGCTGGTCCCAAGGATCCATTTAATAAACACTTAGCAAAGCACGTAGGAATTGTGGAATGCCCCAAAACAGGAAAACTACAACTGCTGCGAGAATTTAAAAGGAGTTGGGAACAAAGCTAAAACACCAAGTGTTAATCGCGGAACTACCTATACGATTCTATAAAAGACTGTTAAGAACCTGATGGATCGCCTATGACACAGAATCAACATTTAGTTTGTGGAGCAAAGCCTTGTCTTCCAGTATTTAAAAAAGTGATAAGGAGGTAATTGACGGGTTACATCGAAATCAATGGCGCCTCACTTGTCTGTTAAGAGCTTGAATGTCGCAAGAAGATAGAATGCGTAGCGGGAGTTCCATATTGTATAATCTCCTTCCTTCCTCCAAGGACAAATCGGG
>JABUQX010131227.1:22500-35182 GCA_015478945.1 Trachelipus rathkii | reverse complement strand
TCGTTGCGTCCATTCACACCGGTGATCTGTTAACTACAATGTTTGAGCGAATTGGGATTATTCGGCTGGATGTGTCCCCCATAACGAAGGGGGGCACATATTGAACATATGGTAGGAAAAACTCTGTTAAATGACCTTCACTTTGATGTTTGATATGCTGTTGATATTGTATTTTACGCTGTTATAATAAAGCATTGAAACTTGGACATTCCTTTACTGACACCCGGAGTAGTATATTATTGCAAAAATAATAGGATATGCCAACTTAGAATTTAATACAAATATGTATATTTTTTTATAAATTTTTTAACGCCTATGAGGCCTAGTTCTTATATTTTTCACTAGTTGCAAAAGAAGCAAGTTCAAGTAACTACGAAATTAGTTAATGAGCTCACTTGGAACGGGCAAAAGGCACGTATCTCTTTTTTTCTTCAGCCAAACCCAATTAAGAAATGAGAATTACAGCAAAAAGAAAAACCGTCAAACATTTCTAAACGGAATAATAACCGTTTAAGAATATAAACCCATTTTGAGCCATTGAGAGGGGCGTTTAGAAAATTTAAAAAAGAAAGTTTGTATCGATCGAATCTAATACAATTTAAAATCTAAGAAAATATTTTATAAAACTCGTAAATTAAGGTAACGGTTAACGGATGGTAGGGAAAATTTTAACCATTAACGTTAATTCAACAAATGTAACTCGTTAATAGTCCGTTACTTCTTTTCGAAATTAACGAAAGCGTTAAAAGTTAACGAAAAAATTAACGAATTAATTAACGAACTAACGCTTAAACGCGTTAATGCCCACCTTTGTATATATATATATTAATGATTATATATATATATATATATATATATATATATATATATAATATATATATATATACTATATATATATATATATAGTATATATTATATATATTATATTATATACTATATATTATATATATATGAATATAATATATATATATATATATATATATTATATATATTTATATTATATATATATATATATATATATACTATATAATACTATACTATTATAATATATATCACTAACTATTATAATATATATTCTATATATATATATATATATATATTATATATATATATATATATACTAACTACTATATAAAGAGAACAGTAAAAGACGCAGAATCAATTTCTAGGAGTGTCCCATCAAACCATAATATTAAGAAGTTAAGAAATAATTGTTAATAATAATTAATGTAATTAATGAATAGTAATTATAATTAAGAAGCCGTATGGGCCTACCTAAACTGCCCCAGTCAACCAACAATAATAATAATTAAGAATAATAATTAAAAAGCCGCATGGGCCTACCTTAGAATTTCCCAGTCAATCCATTATAATTAATAAATAAAATATAATTCAGAACCCATGGGCCTTAATACTAGGACTGTTCCCAGCTCAACCCGATAATAATTAGTAATTTAGGAAAATAATTTAAGAAGCTGACATGAACCCCTTCTACAATGTCCCAGTATAAGACCCATAATATATAAAAACAATACTTAAGAAGCCGCATAGTCCTATTAGACTCTGTCCAGTGCGAACCAATAAAAATGGAATAATAAGAAAGCCGCATTGGCCACTCTAGAATGTCCCAGTCAACCCATATAAATAATAAATAAGAATAATAATTGAGAAGCCGCATGGGCCTAAATCCGGCCCTGGTCCCAGTCAACCAATAATAATTAATAATTAAAAATAATATTAAGAAGCCGCATTGGCCCCTCTAGAATGCTACCAGTCCAACCATAATAAATAAGTAATAATTACATAAGAAGCGCATGGTCCTTTTTAGACTGTCAGTCAAACAATAAAAATTAATAATTAAGTAAGCCGCATTGGCCCCTCTAGAATGCTCCGCAGTCAACCCATAAAAATAACGAATAATTACTTAATAAGCAGGATGGGCCTACTAGACCTGTCCAATCAACCAATAATAATTGATAATGAAAAATAACTAATTTAAGAAACCGCATTGACGCTTCTAGAATGTCCCAGTCAACCTATAATAAATAAGAATAATACTTAAGAAGCCCCATGGTCCTTTTTAGACTTTCCCCAGTCAACCCAATAAAAAATTAATAATTGAGAAGCCGCATTGTCCCTCTAGAATGTCCCAGTCAACTAAATAGTAGTTTCCAATTAAGAAATGGTTTTTCGTAATAATTAATTAATTAATGAAGTATGCATTAATTAACCACGCCATATGGCCCTTACCTAGACTTGCCCCAGCTCAACCAAAAAAAACAAAAAACAAAAAAAAAAAAAAAAAAAAATAAAAAAAAAAAAAAATCAAAAATAATAAAATAAGAATAATAATTCAGAAGCCGCACGGCTATCTAGACTGTCCCAGTCACCATAATTTAATATTGAAGAATAAATTATTACTTAATTATTAATTAATTATTGGGTTGACTTGGACAGTCTAGATAGGCCCATGCGCGTTCTGAATTATTATTTTTATTTATTAATTATTATGGATTGACTGGGACATTCTAGAGGGCCAAGCGACTTTTTAAAATAATATTCTTAATTTAGTTAATTTATTTGTTGGTTGACTGGGGACAGTGTAGGTAGGCCCATGTGGCTTCTTAATTATAAATACTATTCATTAATTACATTCATTATTATTATTAAAATTGTTACACTTAATTCTTAATTTTATCTGTTGAACCGGGACATTCTAAAGGGGGCTAATGCGGCCTCAGTTATTAATTTTGTATTGGTGACTGGGGACAGATAAAAAGGACCATAGCGACTTCTTAAGTATAATTCTTATTTATAATTGAGTTGACGGGGCATTTCTTTATAGGGATCCATGGGCTTAAATTATTAATTTATCTATTGGTTGACTGGGACAGTCTAGATAGGCCCATACGGCTTCTTAAGTATTATTCTCATTTATTATTTATTATTGGTTGACTGGGACATTGTAGAGGGGCCAATGCTGCTTCTTAATTATTAATTTTTATTGGTTGACTGGGACAGTCTAAAAAGGACCATGCGGATTCTTGTATTATTCTCTATTTATTATGGGTTACTGGTGACATTTCTAGGAGGGTCAATGCAGCTTCCTAATTATTATTCTAAATAATAATTAAGAAGCTGCATCCTCTTCCTAGAATGTCCCATCAACCCATAATAAATAAGAATTTAATACAAGAAAGCCGATATGCAGTCCTTTTTAGACTGTCCCGTCTACCAATAAAAATTAACATAATTAAGAAGCGCACGTTGGCCCTCTAGAACTGTCCCAGTCAACCCATATTAGATAATAATAAGAATGATACTTAAGAAGCAGCATAAGCCTATTTAGACTGTCCCAGTCAACAATAATAATATATATATTAATTAATAATTAAAAATAATAATTAAGAAACCGCATTGACGCCTCTAGAATGTCCCAGTCAACTCATAATAAATAAGAATAATACTTAAGAAGCCGCATGGTCCTTTTTAGACTGTCCCAGTGCAACCAATAAAAATTAATTAAATTAAGAAAGCCGCAATTGGCCCCTCTAAGAATGTCCCAGTCAACTCATAATAAATCAGAATAATACTTAAGAAGCCGAATTAATACTTAGGTAAGCCGCAGGCCCATCTAGACTGTCCCAGTCAACTTAATAATAATTATAATTAAAAATATATAATTAAGGAAGCCGCATTAGACTCCTCTAGATGTCCCAGCAAACTCATCCATAAATAAGAATATAACTTAAGAAAGCCGCATGGTCCTTTTTAGCCTCGTCCCAGTCAACCAATAAAAATTAATAATTAAGAACGCATTGTCCCCTATAGAATGTCCAGTCAACCCATAAGTAAATAAGAATAATATTTTAAGAGCCGCATTGCCCCTATCTAGACCACTTCACGCCTATTCTTATCCACAAAGCCAAAAAAATCTACCTCCTCGTTGCTTTACCGTTGCCCCCTCTTCGATCGTGCTTTACATAAGCATCTATGGGATGTTCATATTATATAGATTAGAGAAAGGAGAAATGCGTGAACATACGTTGTTAGATCAGAGTGTTCCTGAAAAATTATGCTATTGCGAACTACAATATTATCTCCTTTACGGATCATACTTCATATAAAACTCCTACATGACAATTTTTTGATAGTTGATTATTCTAGAATATGCATAATAGTCAGTGGCATCTGGCATCATTGTTCAATTTTTAACCCTTAGGCCCTAGCTCTGGGTTCAAAATCTACTAATGGAAACAATGTGATAAACACTGATGGTCAATTCACAAAGTAAATGAATAGAATAAATTCTCTGAGAGCCTTACTTGTGCAGGTATACAACACTCCGTAATTGAACAGATATTAGTGGGTGCCCTGCGCCCATAGTCATTGGTTCAAAAATTTTCCGCTCCTGAACACTCCCCCCAGACTCCACCCTGCTTCAAAAATTACCGACTCAACTCCAGCTCCTGCTCAACCCCAAACAGCGTGTATGAATGAGAAAAACTAATATATCGACTCCGACTAATGCCGATCTTCTCGTGACGTCCAGCTATTTTATCGACTCCAGCAATATGAGAAACTAGAAGGCGGTGCGCGCTTTAGGAACATAGAAGTCAACACTATGTAGGAGGACGCTTAAGCGGCATTCCTCAGTCTCCATATTAAACGGTCCACCTACTGCACGTATCTTCTCTGGAGCATACACATCCACATGTAAGCAATTTAATCTCTTTGATAACGAGTTTATCGTGGAGACTGCCGCAGGCTAAGGCTCGCGTGACTTCTATCGGACATCTTAAACTCTTAAGACTGGTAAATATAGCACTCGCCCGGTCCGATCTAACCGCATCTTCCAGACATCACCCTTTGGCTCAGGAAACTGCCCGTATACATTCGAAACAAGCTAGCTCTACCCCTAATCTCTCTTTCTCTACAAAAAAACTTTTTTACTGGAAACGTCCTGACGTCACAAGCTCTGCTCTCGTGGGAACCTCCCGTGCGAGCGTAGCCTGCTCTCAGACTTTCCGCGGAACATCGCATCCCAAACCCCTGTGTGGCTGCTCAGTGCGAGAGCTCTCTTCCCTAATGGTCGAGAGGTCAGTTCATTAGTATGGACAAGTATGGACAAAGAAAGTGATGCTGCTTTCGAGTATCTCAAAAGACAATTAACAGTTGATGAATTAATATAATAGGTATTATGTTCTATCTCTCTGTGTTATATTTCTATTCGTGAATGAGACCTTAAAAATGCACTGTGATGAAAAGGTGTAGAAGACGAAACAAAATACAATCAAGTGATACCAGAACATAATAACACTAAAAAGACAAATATATAAAAGAAATTGCAAAAAACAAAGTAAGAGAGTAGAACCTCAAGTAAGAATCAAAAATCGAGCCTGAGGTTGGTAAATGTGTATAAGAGAAAAGTAGGAAATACAAGTAAAAAAATCAATTAGACTTGGTTGATAGCCTCGCGTCTGATATCGACAGAGCGGGAAAGGACTGCTTTTCTCTGCGTGGCCATTTGCCTCTAGACATACACTCTAGGTCGTATACTAGTTAATATCCTCATTAGAGAGGTATTATGAGCTAACCGGCCGCATACAAGTGAGTATTAAACTCTCAAAAGTGTAGATAAGGCAGTTATATATAGGTAATGTACGGTACACTTAATATATAATGTGAGAATAATTAAGTAAGGGAGAGCGTAGCATGCCGTATGAATCTGAGCAACAGAAACTGTATGAGAATACGACCCTTTATCTGTAGTAAATGAATCATAGTAATAATCATAAGTATAGTGATGGGGTAATCGCTGGTACTTGGCCCTACAATGGGGAGGACTTACTAAAAGATTAACCTAACCCTGAATATAGTGTGTACCATAGAAAGTCCTTAAACACCGAAATGGCAAGCCGAGTCTGACCCGGCGGTCGAAAATGCAGCTGATAAGGCTATAGGCTGACAAGTTATGTGATATATAGTAGATAGATATAGAATGACGATAGTATTATTTATATAAGAGAAAGCTAGTCGCTGAACGAAAAATACTTCGAATCATAGTACACAAAGGGGTAGTTTTTAAATAACAAAAATAACTATGTTATCTATTTTATGTTTCAGATTAATAATGGAATTCCCCAAGAAAGAAGTAACGATTTGATATTTATTAAGAAACCATAAGTTCAAACTATTGTGTCATACTCCGCAGTGTGGACAACTATACAAAAAAAATAATTTACTCTTTTATTGCTAAATTTATTAATATGCACCCTTATATACTATTATGAAATCCTCTTCAGTATCGACGGCAGCAATGCTCAGTTGTAGAAATGACTGAGTTAATACACCTATTGCAATCCGTACATGTACTTTCCCCATAGAGATCCATATGAAACTACTAGTGTAGCCTCAGATAGTATTTTTATAAGTTGTCGCTCATGGCTTGACCACTATGACTAATTCCTCATAGTTTTTTCTGTAATGATTATATCAATCATTGCTTTTTAATTGGCTTCGGTATGCGCGGAAACTTGGTGGTTGGAATTAAATAGGGACTCAGGTTTAGGGGAGCGTGTGACCCGGGTAGTTGCTGCTTTCCAGATGCAGCCCGGCACGTATTCTTGATCTTCCACCGGTTTATGACCTCAAAAGAGAGAGGAACCCGCATCTTTTTCGCTATCTCAGAGCATGTATACATTTTATAGCTTATACTCGTGTGTGTGGAATATTTGTTCATTAAATATAGTAATACTATACAAATAGATGAAAGTCCAAATACTTTAGGACGATAATATTTCAATCAATTTGGCAGAGGTCTTTCGTGCTCGACTCGGAGGAAGGTAGAGCTGGTAAGCTTTCTTCGTGTTTATCAGAAAGGTATGGTTCTCCCAATAATGGAGTAATATAACAATCTTACTAATTGCGCTTCTCTATTACATTACTTCTACTATGTGATGAGTCTTTATGGTGTATAAATGTAACATACTAAAGAAGACCGTTATATTTTATATTATATTTTAAAAATTCATGGAGTTGGTAAAAATTGTCCCATGAATTACATCCGCTGAATGAATACCAACTAGTGATCTACCGTTTGATTTATTTTCCTGTACCTGTTATAGTTTTTCTTTTGCTAAGTAACACTGTATGCTTTCAGCCGGCCTGACCCACTACCTACTTATACGTACTATTCTATTATTAATAACCATATATTCCTTAAGAGGAATATATAAGTCATATATTAGAAGTATATATCACTGAGATATGTGAGATCTGCATAAATATGCTAAATAAATAATAATACTTAAGATATAATTATATTACCTCAATATTATCTCTCAGAAAAAATAGTTCGCCCTCTACTATATATTATATATAACGAATGTATCGTAATTATTCACCTACTCTATAGTATAGTGATGATAGGTCATTCTAAGAGTTATCATTCCATTATAATTATAGTAACTACTCCCCTTAAAAAAAAAATCTACTTCTATAATATAATGCTATGTTTAGGGTAAATAAATTCAAATATAAAAATATTGAATATAGAAAACTCTTTAATGATATTTACAATCAGTTAGAAAAAACGATTTAAGAAGCGGGAGTCCATTCTAGATTGTATAGGTGGCTGTCAATATCGCGCCTCAAGTGCACTCGCTCACAATAGGAGCATAACTAGAGAGTAAAGGCTGGTCTCGAAGAAGCTTTTCTCCTATACTTTCGCAACTCGAACTCTCGGTGAAATCGTATCTCGTTATCTACTCTGGAAATCTTAGCTAGAGTTGCCTCATAATGCTATATTAGTTGGTACGCATTCTAGCACTATTAAATAATAATGAACTACGTGGAAATCATTGTGTACCTGCTTAAGCTATAGCCGTAGTTTTTATATAATTATTTATTAGAAAATGATATATCCGACTCATATGTGATACGACCTCATCGTACCTCTAGGAAATCTGAAAAACCAGCTCTCAAACTGAAAAAAATCTAAAGTATAAAATGAATCTTAATGATGGTACAATGCGTTCGGATTTCCAGCATGCACTTTCTCCCTAGTTCATACAAATTTATTGTGAGGTAAAGAATGATTAACTGATTTCGCCTATTAAGCGAAGTAAAAAGTTAATTATCCTCCGCTTCAATGCTGGCGCAGCCCTTGAGTAATGTCCACTCCGTAAGATACGAGAATTTATACAATCTGGCGTGGCTTCGTGGTGAACATCCTAGTGATCTTTAGTAGAATTTTTGAACCTTGACCAGAAATGGAGTAATGTACGACTCGCGCATAGCGGTGTTGTTAACTCCTGGATGTCCAAACACGATGTCTTGTATGCAGAGCGGCTGAGAGCCCGCGCCAAAAAGGCTGCAGTTAATGAGGGTTAATTCGGGACAATCGTCGAATGGACAAATAATTTAACAAACGTCCCATAGTGTATGGTCCACGATGCTCTCGAATGTATTATAGAGATGCTGAGAGAGGGTAAATCTATCTTGGAATAATACCTCGCCATGATAACTCTCGACTATGTCTCGAGTAAACCAAAACTCACTTCAAACGTATCGTCTTTATAATCAGATTTTTCTGTCAACTTGGTATCTAATCAGAATAATTAAGGAGAGAAATCGTTATATAAGTATCGTGGTCGCACACTCATTAATCTCTCGAATCTTTCTAGTGCCCTAAACCATAATATATTTATTCATTGTAGTATAAGTGGGCTCAGAGTCTCTCTCTGACGAGACGTTTTCGTCACTTTGCTACCTACTCCTTTGGTCGATCAGTAGAATAACTTCTGCCAATACGTAATTTCTTGTGTTAACTTCAAATATTCACCCTAACTGGGCATCCGCTTTACGTGCACTTCGGATCGTTGGTTTCCTAGCTTTATGGTCCTTTTGCCGGTGAAACGTTTTTCTTGTGGAGATGGGCGGTGTATAAGCTTTTCCAGGTAGAGTACTCTCCCTCTCACTATATCCTCGGGTAAATCTCAAGTGTGCAATAGCATATCGATATGGTTGTAGATTTATGAGTTATTTGACATTCCAATTCTTTGCGTAAATTAGACTGGCTATAAAAAATCACATATATAAAACCTTTGGGTCCCTGGTGTGTGCCGCTCGGTAAGTTTCCGCTTGTACTCTTCGATGTGTGACCCAATGTTATCTGATTCTCTAACAATTTTTGGGTATGTGTCCACCCTTAATAAATATGCCGCTCCTCAATGGTAAGGATCTTGCTTAATACCCACCACAGGCCGTAGGTGATCGACAGAGCTAACCACTCCAGCTAACATAGTGTGTGTTTGTGAGTCACATTACCTCCCTAAATAGCTTGTTATATGTAGATAATAAATTAACCGTAAATAATGAAAACAAAGGATTTGATATACCAATTTTGTTTTATTTAATCCTAGGGAAATCAGCAAAGAATTCACACCGCTGCCATATCCATCTAAAGATACGACTCACTCAGAAAAATAGTGATGACTTGAATATATCCGCCACAATCGAAGCCTCCCGCGATTGACTGGCTCGAATGATTGTCGCCTATAAAGGTAAACTGTATTCTCTACGAATGTAATTGCTCCTTATTTCTGACTCTCTATCATCTCTCGTTGTGCTGTATTGAATGCCCCTACATTCATTGTGCCATAAATATGGATATGAAACCTCCGTTGTGCAACAGTTGTAGGCTCTCGATCAGGCTTGCGGTTACTCGAAATTTGCAATATGCGTGGAAATACGGTGCGTGGCGACTATTTCAATTAGAACTATAAGAAATATCTGTGCTCCAGACTCTTAAATCTTACCCTAAATAGAAGACCCATTAGATATTACTAAAGGTATTTATCTCAACTACGTGATCCGTTAAAGACCTCCATGAGTCTATATAAAAAATTATATTAGAATTGAAATTATAACTTATTATGTATTCTTAGTTGTGAATATTCACTTATGTTTGTAATTATCAGAATTAATAAGTTAAGTTATAGTATTTATGTATTTAAAGGAATTATAGTTCTCCAATTTTATGGTTAAAATCATCATTATTGTATTTACCCAAATTTTTACATAAGTCATAACCCATTTATGCTTTTAATAACCCTTGAGGAGGTAATGATTTGACTAAATTATTTATATTTATTAATTTAATTATTAGATATTAAAGTAAATATATATATATATAAATAAGTAAATAAAAATAATATAATAATATAATATATAGTATATTATATATATATATATAGGATTAATTTTATTATTAATTTAATAGTATTTGATATTACTTATATTATATATATATATATTATATAAGAGATAATTATTCTTGGCAGAGAATTAATGTATTTATCTTAATCTGATTTGTCGCACGGAATTATGAACAGAATTAATGGTAAATAGCACACTTTAGTGAATAATGCTGTGCATTCTCCTAAATCAAGCCTAATATGGTCGTTTAGGATCCTTTTAAGTTAAAAATAAGGGCTTACTATACAAATATTATATATATGATATATATATAATTATATATATAATATATCAATATATATATATATATATATATATATATATACATTATACATACATTAGTATAGTATATATAGATATATAATTTATTTCCTCTGAAAACCCTTCCCCACCTGCAAATATATTCTAACTTTAGTTTGAAATAAACTGAAAATAATATAGATAGTGACCCAAAAATAATCTATCTTAATATTTAAAAAATGTTAAAGAAACGAATAATTACTCACCTAAGGATAGTTATGATTTTGTTAATAAATATAATATATATAATAAAAATTAATAACATGACAAGTCAATGACAGAATGATATTAATAATAAAAAACAGAAAAGAAAGAGACGACTCCTATTACCTCCGAGGTATTTCAACATTAGCTACTGTTTATAGCGTTGCAAGGCGATGTAGACCTTTGAATTGAAGTGCTTATATAAGATTATAGTAAATATCAATACACGTAGTGATCTTTACAAAACAATTCCTAGCTTATGGCCGTAAACAATCTTCCGCGACAAAAGAACTTTGCCCAAACTAATTACTCAGTGTTTTTAGTGTTGTATACGCCAATAGGTAGAAGGTTGTCTATTAAGGTTAAAAGAATGAGGAACAAAAAGAAATGTTACACCTGACCCCTCGAGGTATAATAGTATGAGCAACTGTTCCTCGGTTTTAACTAAAAAAGGAAAAGATATCATGAACACCAAGACTAAATATTATTAAGCTTTAAAAGCCTAATTTAACTTGTTAATTAAGACTTCATTAAATTAAGATAACTATGATAGACTTAAGTAGCGCAATATAACATTAATACTATAACACTAAAAAGTGGTAATTTACACTTTATTGAGAAAGCACTTTATAAGAATTATCCAATGGACGATTTGTGTCTAAGCCAGAGAGCGACAAGAGACGTGCGGGCGAACCGAAGCGTCGTGCGCTTTGCATTATTTGTTTAAACCCACCGCCTTTGTGTGAGTAGTGGATATGCATATACTAACGAGTGATATCTCCAAGCATAGAGAAGTCTTCTCGAAATACATCAAGTTCGGAAAACTAGTGTAGAGATTTACGAGGTAATAGTATATTCATAATATGTATTTTTAAGCATTTTTCAATATAATCCCTATAGTTAAATTCTGGAATTATATATGTTTCATGAATAAGCCATTAATAGTAAGTTGTTAAATTACTTTACGAATATTAAATAGTTCTTTCTAACATAATAATATAACCTTCATAATTGGGTATAAATAGGATAGGTAAGTAATAATAAACATTAGTGAACTATTTGTTCTATTAAGTAATAATTAATGACTATATTATTATATATATAATAAATATATATTATTAAATAACATATATAAATATATAGTAAATAGTTATTGTTAATAAATATAGTAATATAATTAGAAGATATATATATATTAATTATATTAAATATATATATATTATATATACTATATAATATAAATATATTATATAAATATATATATATAAATATATAGATGCATACAAATAGGTGAAGAGAGTAATCAGAGAGATGAGAGAGAGAGATAGAGAGATGAATAAGAGAGCAGAGAGCAGACGAGAGCCTCGCAGCAGTTAGTAAACCACTTTAATGAGCGCTCACCAAGGTTTAGTTATATTCTCACCTCTACAAATCAAATAACCTTTATTTACTTTTATTTTATCAATTATTGATGTATTCAGAAAATTCCGCGTGTTTACTACCGGTAATTACACTGCAAACCGTAATTAGATAGGTGCGTTTATCGATTTTGTCAACTTATATTATCATAACCGTGATAAATATATACTTTTAGAGGGAAAATGACTAACTATATGATATATGCAGCTTCCATTTTGCCAAATTTTATAGCACTTAAAATTTTAAGGAAAATGCCTTCACTCAAACGTTTAAGGTAATTACCTAAATTTTCATGTAAGCTAGTTTTTGCTATTTATCCCGTGCTTACGAATTTAAGGAAAAATGCTAACGATAAAAAATGTAATAAAGACAACAAGATAAGGCGAGCGTTAGTTATAGGTCTGATTATTTAGAAAACTTGAGCAGTATATGTTATATATATTATCTAATTACATATAGTAGGAAAATAGATTTATCAAGTTGAGCAACATATCTAATT
>JABUQX010131227.1:0-20000 GCA_015478945.1 Trachelipus rathkii | reverse complement strand
TCAGGAGAAATAATTACCTTAGGACAAGGGGAGAGGTCCTTAATGGAAACTGTATCCTCCCTTCCATTGTCGAATCGTACATGAGCATATGTAGGAGTAACCTCTAATAGTTTCACCTGTTCAACTAATGGATCATCCTTGTTTCTAATATATTTACGTAAATATACCAAGCTTTGGGGAGTAAGCCAACTAGGTAAACTGATTCCTGTCGTACTACGACGAGGGAATTTAAAGAAACGCTCATGAGGGGTGCAATTTGTGGCAGTACACAAAAGAGATCGAATGGAATGGAGGGCATCGGGAAGAACTGATTCCCAACAGGTGCCAGGCAATTTTTTAGAAGCCAAAGCCAAAGAAATGGATTTCCAAACCACTCCCACATATCTTTCACATTGAGCATTTCCAGTTGGATGGTAGGGAGTACTCCTACTGGAAGCTATACCCCTCTCAAAAAGAAACTGCTTCACAGCAAAAGACATAAAGCTAGAACCACGATCCGAGTGCACGTAAGCAGGCATGCCAGTTAGGGTGAATATTTGAGTTAAACAAGAAATTACTGTATTGGCAGAAGTATCTCGACAAGGAATTGCAAAGGGATAACGCGAATACTCGTCCACCGCAATGAATAAATATTTATTGAGAGATTGAGAGATTAATGGTCCTTTAAAGTCTATACTCAATCGATCCATAGGATTCATAGCCTGAATAAGAGTGGTAGGCTTCGGTCTGAAGAACTGCGGTTTCAATCCAGCACATACATCACATTGTGATACAATACGTTTAATTTCATCCAAGGAGTAGGGTAAGTTGCGACTTCTTATAAAATGTGACATTCTTACAACACCAGGGTGACATAAACCCCTGTGTAGTTCAATTAAATCAGATACAGAAGCAGCAGAACAAAAAGCTCTACTCATTGCATCGCCAGCAATATTTAACTTCCCAGGTCGATGTACAATCTCATATTTGTATGACTGGATTTCAGTACGCCATCGCATAATTTTTTCATTCTTGATTTTTCCTTTGTGGTTCTGACTTAACATGTACGATATCGACTGCTGATCAGTTATTAATTTAAAAGGTCTAGCTAACAGGAAATGTCTCCACTGTCTAATAGCTTCAACAATAGCATAGCACTCCTTCTCAAGAGAACAATGATTTTTCTCCGAGGAGTTCAGAGTGCGAGAAAAAAAAGCTACTGGCCGTCCTTCCTGTTGCAGGACTGCTCCAATACAGCTATCAGATGCATCCGTTTCTACTGTGAATTCTAGAGTTTCTTCAATATGCATTTTCACAGCATTAATAATAGAAGTTTTTAAGGTATCAATAGCAGCCTTAGAAGCCTCACCCAGAGGGAATGATACATCGATTAAGGGGCGAATTTTTTCTGAGAATTTGGGAATCCATTTTGCATAATAAGCAAACAAACCAAGAATCCTATCCAATGACTTTTTATCCCTAGGATATGGTAAAGTACGTATGGGATCTAAACGAGCAGGGTCAGGACGTAATTCATGCTCTCTAATTTCATACCCTAAGACACATATAGAAGTTTGAGAAAACTTAGATTTTTCCATATTGAGAACCATATTGAGTTGTATGAATTTAATAGGCTCAGCTTTGGACTTACCAATGGTGTTGCTGCTTTCCAGAGAGTGATGGATACTCTTCAGCTGCTCTAATAAATCGTCTAAGATTGACATCATGAGATTTTTTATCAATTCCGCAGATTGTTAAATCATCTAAATAGCAAAAAGTGTCCCTTAAATCATACTTGTCAATAAAAGTATCCATCACTCTCTGGAAAGCAGCAACACCATTGGTAAGTCCAAAGCTGAGCCTATTAAATTCATACAACTTTCCACAGGCTTCAAATGCAGTGTATTTCTTATCATCTGGATGTAAGGGAACCAAGTGATATGCTGACGTTAAATCGATAACAGAGTATACAGAATACTTTGCAATGTTATTAACCAAGTTTTCAATATTTGGCAAGGGATAAGCATCAAGATATGTATATCGATTCACAGTAGTTGAATAATCTATAACCATCCTCTTCTTGGAATTATTTTGAGTAATCACAAGTACTTGAGCTCTCCAGGGACTCTGAGAAGGTCGTATAATCTCTTCCTTTAATAAACGCTCTATCTCCAACTTAATGAAGTTCACATCAGATGAATTGTATCTTCGAGAAGGAGTAGCAATAGGCTTCGCATTAGGTGTTAGATTCTGAAAAATTCGAGGTGGTTCAATATTTAAGGAAGTCAAACAACTAAACTCCATTGTAGGCAAAGGACCCCCAAATCCCCAACTAATAGATTTATGATTCTTCAAGAAAGGGAGTCCCAGAATAATGTCTTGGCACAGTCCAGGCATGATTAGCATCCTCACATTCTTATATTCTCTCGAATTTAGTGTCAGATCAACATAACAAATGCCTTCCACTTTTTGAGTAAACCTTGAGGTAGCCATAGTTATCATACCACAATAAGGGTCAACCTTGAAGCAGTGCTGTTTAACAACACTTGATGAGACAAAATTTTCACTGCTACCTGTGTCCAAAAGAGCATTAAAAGTATTATGTCCAATTATCACTTCCACCACAGAAGAATTTAATCCTAAAGTAGAACAAGAAGACTCTACAATTGTCAACAGTGTAGCAGTAGGAACACTTGCTGATGTTCCAGGATTTGCAAATATTTCACTCTTAGGTCTACGACATACCGATGAAAAGTGTCCCTTAATTTTACACTTATGACATATGGCATCCCGAGCAGAACACTTCTGCCTTGAATGAATTTTGGAGGACCCACAAAAGAAACATTTCCAAGGTCTCGCTGCAGCTCCAATGTCCTGGGACATTCCAGAAGCTGCAGGGCCTTCGTCAGAATCAACTATTCCAGCTTCAGAAAATTTGTTAGAAGAGACAGGTAGATCAGCTGTTTTAACATGAGCCAACGCTATTTTAGAGAGATAACTCTGGGAATCTTTACCAGCAATTTCCAGAGCTCTAGCCTGCTCCACAGCGTTATCAAGAGATAAATTCTTATTTTCCAAAAGTCTAGTCCTAATAAGACTAGAGGACAATCCAGCTATAAAAGCGTCCCTAATACTTTGACTTCTATGTTCCTCAGCAGAGACAGACCTATAGTTACAATCAATGCTGAGTGAATACAATACTCTTACATAATCATCAATAGTTTCATCACTCTTCTGATGACGGGTATACAATTTATGGCGGGCCACAACTTCATTCGGGGTTTTGATAAACAAATCTTTCAATTTCTTAATAGCATCACTGTAACGAGAGCAATCAGATACAACCTCAAAATTGTCAGATGATAAGGAATTAGCTAAAAGTCCCAAATTACAACTTTCGGAATCAGAAGCGATGCTTTCTTTATACCTCTCAAAAATGTACAGCCAATGCTTAAAAATCTTCGGAGCCTCAGGAGATGAGGGATGTATTTCGAGTCTGTCCGGCCGAAGTCCACGTTCCATTTTGTTTATAGTATCAAACGTCCAAGAATAAAAAGAATTATGCTCAATAAATTGTAATATAAACCCTTATTTTTAACTTTAAAAGGATCTAAAACTGACATGACTTTAGGCTTTATTGAGCATAAAATTGCTATTACATTTTATCCTGCAAATAGATAAATAAATACATTACTAAATCATTCATAATAATAATAATAATAATAATAATAATAATAATAATAATAATAATAATAATAATAATAATAATAATAATAATAATAATAATAATAATAATAATAATAATAATAATAATAATAATAATAATAATAATAATAATAATAATAATAATAATAGTACAATAATAAATAACAATAATTTAACAATAAAATAAATAATACATAATACAAAAATTCATGAAATCAAATGTATGAAAAATATATGAAACACTGTATACAAATAAGAAAATAAAATAGTTTCCCCTAAAATGAAGTTTTCTTTGAGGGGGAATTTAAAGGGTGACAATTATAATTGAAATAAAAATTAATATACTAATTTGAATACGTAAAGTAAAATATACACTTGTAAATTTTAGCATGCAATTTGATAATGAAATAAATTGACTTAAAAACTATTATGAAAAATATGAAACACGAGAATAAATTCAATAACAATATTTTGACCGTAAAATGTAAAATGGCTAACACTACGAAAATACTGTTAAACGAACATACCCAATACTTTTCACAAAAATAATATGATACAGGGCAAAATCACAGACAAAAAGGTGGTTGTTGAAATCACTAAAAACTACGGATTGATATTGAAACATCTGAACCAAGGAACAGTAAATATCAAAACCTTTTCTTCAAAAATAAATAGGAGCATTGAAAAATAACGTATACTTCAAAATGGCGATGACAAGAAAGAGAGAGGGAGACAACAAGCGTAAGAGCGCCCTCTGGAGCGAAGGCGGGAAAGCATGAGAGCGGAAGAAGAGAGAGAGAGAGAGAGAGAGAGAGAGAGAGAGAGAGAGAGAGAGAGAGAGAGAGAGAGAGAGAGAGAGAGAGAGAGAGAGAGAGAGGCTACATTTACCCCCCTTTAGGGACGGAGTCCCTAGAAGAGGAGAGTAGGATGTAGGAGGCGTGGACGAACGGGAAGAATGAACGCAAAAGGAGGGGTCATGTCAGTTAAAAACGTGGTTTCAGAAACTCGGAAGCGTGATCCCAACAACGGACATACTCTCGACCTTTGGTCCAAGCTGTAATATCGACGACAATAAAATGTATGTGACTTAATTGCTAAAAATGAAGTTCGGCGAGCGGAGCCGAAAGTGAAGTGGCGGCCAGAGCCGGAATTGGAGCAGCAGTCGGAACTGTAGACGAAGTAACAACCGGAGTTGAAGGATGATGAGCCGGAGCAAAAGGGATGGGAAAAGCCGGAGCCGGAGGGGAAAATGGAAGGACGAAGTGGAAGAGGAAAGAAGAGGCATAGTTGAAGAAAAGAGAAAAGTCTGAAAAAGGGTAATCACCATAAGAAGATACAGCGCTAAAAGACACCATGTCTTGCGACTTCAAGACATGGCAGGAGTGTTTAACAGAAAAGTACAAGGTTTCAAACAATTCCTAGTCTGGGCGCCCCACTTCTGGTGGTTCAAACAAATACCCTGTTGATCGTGGGTAGGAGTGGAAGGGGGCTGAGAAGCTGCTTGACCAGGAGGGTGATAAGGTAGAGCAACAGGTTGACGATGCGGAGTAGGAGAGCGGTGAAAGGAACGGCGGCGCTGGTTGGGAGAGCGAGGGTAATGAGGATAGGAAGGAGAAGAATGAAGAGGAAAAGGTTGAGGAGGAGGTGAAGCATAGTGAGAGTAAGAAGGGGGAGGATAAGATTGAAAATGAGTAGGACGTGATTCAAGGGTTCGAATCCTTGTCACCAAATCGTAAATAGTATTTTCTAAAGTATTAATACGCGCTTCAAGAGCGGCAACTTGAGACTGAGAAGAGCTGATTACATTCACGTGTCCTTGCGCTTGCGGAATACCGAGGGGTTGCTGACCCTGACCTAGCGACAAGGAGGAGATAAATGAGGCATTAGGTGGTGGAGTCGGAGCCATTAAGGGTTTCGCCTTTACGATACGATCGGCATGGGCTGCAAGCTCATGCAGAGAAATGTTTGGGTCAACGCTAGCGAGTTGAAATTGCAATTCAGTGGGCAATTTTTGTAAGAATAATTGACGGAAAATTTGTATACATGGACCAACTGGAGGACCATCTAAAAGACCCAACATATCGTACATCAAAATGGAAGGTAGCCGATCTCCAAGGCTCTCGTTTTGTAAAAGCATCCTAATCTTCTCACTATCTGTTACACCTAATCTATTTATAAGTTCTTTTTTTAGAAATGAATACGGTTGATTATTGGAATTTAATTGCGGTAAAATGTCACGCAATCGTTGCAATACTTTTACTGGTAAGATATTTAAAAGCGCTTTAAAGCGATCACTTTCATTTGTGGACTCAAGTTGTAACTCCAACAAAGCAAATGTAAGCTCTAAATCTTTTTCTATAAACTTACCATTGTAACTAGTGGTTTGAGTCCGTTCAGGAGTTGAAGTGCCAATATTATTTTGGGCGACATCACCCTCTACAGGTGGCATTATGACAAAAATATATCAAATATGTGAAAGACAAAATATTATAAATAAAACGACAGGGGAGCACTGCCGCAAATCTGCCTAAGCTAACTAAGCTATATCTAAAATAACTTAAAATTAGAAAGGAACTTAAGTCTAAAATATAAAAACTGGGGCTTGAAAAACCCGAAAAAAAAAAAAAAATAATTACAATGGTGGGGAAGGCAACTTCACCTTACAAATCTGCCTGTTATTTTTGGGCAGATCCCGAAAATAAAGAATAATGTTGAAATGAGGCCTGAACAATAGACCAAAAAATGCATAAAATGTTATATATAGACGTAAAAATATTTGTAAAACTATACGTAAAATTTGTTAAAAATATATATATATATATATATATATATATATATATATATATATATATATATATATATATATATATATATATATATATATATAAATGTTGGTGTTGTATCGTATAGATATATATATATGGTGTATCTACATATAGATATATACTTATTTATATATATATATATATATATATATATATATATATATATATATATATATATATATATATATATATATATATATATATATATATATATATATATATATATATATATATATATATATATATATCCGGAGAATTGCGTTCGGTGGAATCTGAGAAGTCAGACACGTCTTGGAGGGCTTCGTGTAGGCCAGGAGGATGTTCGTTCACGAAAGGATCACCAGATTGAAGGGGGGGTTCGGTTGCACAGGAGATTGGCCCCGAGGAGGTTGAAGAAAAATAGGTACGAAGGTTGATAAAGACTAGGAATCGTCATCAGCAAACCTATATTTAAACAAATAAACAATATATATAATAAATAACAATAATTTAACAATAAAATAAATAATACATAATACAAAAATTCATGAAATCAAATGTATGAAAAATATATAAAACACTGTATACAAATAAGAAAATAAAATAGTTTCCCCTAAAATGAAGTTTTCTTTGAGGGGGAATTTAAAGGGTGACAATTATAATTGAAATAAAAATTAATATACTAATTTGAATACGTAAAGTAAAATATACACTTGTAAATTTTAGCATGCAATTTGATAATGAAATAAATTGACTTAAAAACTATTATGAAAAATATGAAACACGAGAATAAATTCAATAACAATATTTTGACACCGTAAAATGTAAAATGGCTAACACTACGAAAATACTGTTAAACGAACATACCCAATACTTTTCACAAAAATAATATGATACAGGGCAAAATCACAGACAAAAAGGTGGTTGTTGAAATCACTAAAAACTACGGATTGATATTGAAACATCTGAACCAAGGAACAGTAAATATCAAAACCTTTTCTTCAAAAATAAATAGGAGCATTGAAAAATAACGTATACTTCAAAATGGCGATGACAAGAAAGAGAGAGGGAGACGAGCGTAAGAGCGCCTGCAATATTACAAACATGGAAATTAAAATTGCAATACTAATTCAAATTTGAAACTGATTTTTTTTTTTTTTTTTAGAAAGAGAGAGAGAGAGAGAAAAGAAAGAAAAAAATATATATATATATATATATATATATATATATATATATATATATATATATATATATATATATATATATATATATATATATATATATATATATATATATATAAATATTAAAAGTATGTTAAAAGATATATATATATATGAAAAAAAAATATAATATATTTTTTTCGATTATTTCAAGGCAATAGAGTCAGAGGTGCCAAAATAAGTTTTTTTTTTTTTTTTAAATAAGATACCCAAGATTAAATCGCAAAGATGGAAAGAGTCAGGGTCTCTGCAGCCTCAGCGAGAGGACGACAGGAGGACTTCATCCACCTACTCTGTCCCACCGTCAGCTCGAACCCCCTAAAAAAAATATAAAAATTAACATGATAAAAAAGCAACTTGTGGCAACTCTTTCGCTCTTTCTATTGGAGTTTTAGCTAACACGTGACACTGCAGGGATCCACGAGTAGGGTTTTGCGATTTTTCGATATCATGTCTTTTTATGTAACATCCTTTTTAAAATGTAACCTAAATATTCTACATCTAGATATACTGTGAGTAAAGATATTTACGATATATATATATATATATATATATTTATATATATATATATATATATATATATATATATATATATATATATATATATATTTCTATATATATATATATATATATATATATATATATATATATATATATATAAATATATGTATATCAATATATATATATATATTCTTCTTTCTATATATATATATATATATATATATATATATATATATATATATATATATATATATATATATATATATATATATATATATATATATATATATATAAAGCAGCAACCATTGCACAAGAACCACGAGCCGCCACTGTATATATATATATATATATATATATATATATATATATATATATATATATATATATATATATATATATAAATATATATATACCCGTCTATATATATATATATATATATATATATATATATATATATATATATATATATATATATATATATATATATATATATATATATATATATATATATATATATATATATTAAGGTTGAAAAGTAGCACCAAGGCTCTAGATAACATTGGAAAATCTTTATTGAAATAGGTTAAAACAACGTTTCGGAAAGCTTGTCAGTTTCCATCATCAGGCTGGGAATAACAAGAAAAAATATATATATTTTTGAACTAGTGGACTACAATATGAAAAGTTATACATAAATTAAATGTTTGGAATAAACAAAATTTTTTTTCAGTAAAATAAAATGTCTACAGTTATCATTTATCCTATTTAAACAATCATTGATTTCTTTATTAACAAGCGGAGCCGGAAACTCAAATCTTCAGAATAAACTTAGGCACAAAAATTCGATAACAATAATAAATAGATAATTAAATAATAAATGAAATTTACACTAAATGGGTAACTCAAAAAAAAATAAAAACATGAAAACACTTGAAAACAAAATAAAGAAACTTACTAGAAATATAACACTCAAGGATTAAAACAACAAAGTCATCGGCAAAAACTTCATTAATACAGACTGGTCAGAGTAGTAACAACTTAACAGGTCCGCCATCACAGTTTAAAGAGGGTTTAATTTCTGCGATGTGGAGAGATTCTAGAATGTGCAAGTTGGTTATTGAAGTCGTCGTTTGAGACAATATAGAAAAATTAGTGAAATTAAAGGGATGATCGTGTGTGTGTGCATGATCACGTATGGATGAATGAGAAGGGCTATTGAGTAATAAATTTGTACGAGTGGAAATACTTCTATGCTCATCCACTCTGCCAGCGAGTTGGCGCTGAGTGCTACCAACATAGGAGGCATCGCAGCCACCACAGCTAAATTTATAAATGACAGAGGCTTGGAGAGCAGCAGGGGTCTTTTCCTTGTGGTTACAGAAAGATGCTATTTTATGTGAAGAATTGAAAATTAATTTGGTATCAAGTTGAGGGAAAGTATTAAAAAGAAAATGAGAAAGGTCTTTAGAAAGTTTAATGTGAATGTGTTCATAGAAAGGCAAAGAAAGATATAGTTTTAATTTAGGAACTGAAGCTGTAAGAGAGGGAGGGTTAAACCTAGAATCCAGAAACTTATTAATGTATTTATAAACTAGAGAATAGGGAAAGAAATTAGATCCAAAAAAGTTCAATAAAAAACGAAATTCATTGTGCATAAGTGTGTAAGTGGATGTTAAATGAAAAGCTCTGAACAGTAAAGTTTTAATACTATTGCATTTATATGATAGCGGAATGTGGCTGAAGAAGTTTAGACCTAAGCCAGGGAAAGTTTTCTTTCTAAAGTTTTCTTTCCACATTTAATGACATCTATGCGCACGGCTCTTTCCCTGGGGTTTTATATGGTCTACCTAAAGTTCACAAAGAAAAGGTCCCAATTAGACCAATCCTGACAGAATACAACACACACAACAATAATTTAGCTAAATTTTTGGTCCCGTTTCTATCCCCGTTCACAATCAATGAATATACAATAAAAAATTCGTACCAATTCAAAGACTGGCTCTCCAATTTAAATTTACATTCATTTTTTATGACTAGCTTTGATGTAGAATCTCTTTACACCAACATTCCTGTAGCTGATGCCGTGAATATTTTGCTAAACAATATTTTCGATTATGTTACCCATTTTCACGGTTTTGACAAAAAAGAGTTTGGAACCCTTTTAAGACTAGCCAATCAAGATACCTATTTTTCCTTTGATCACTCCTTGTATGAACAAACTAATTCTTTGGCGATGGGATCTCCTTTGAGTGCCATCCTAGCTAATGCTTATCTCATGCACTATGAACAACTTTGGTTAAACAATTGTCCCCCCCTCCTTTAAACCATCTTTTCATTTAACATCCACTTACACACTTATGCACAATGAATTTCGTTTTTTATTGAACTTTTTTG
The DNA here is from genome assembly GCA_015478945.1 of Trachelipus rathkii. Classification (NCBI taxonomy): domain Eukaryota; kingdom Metazoa; phylum Arthropoda; class Malacostraca; order Isopoda; family Trachelipodidae; genus Trachelipus; species Trachelipus rathkii. The sequence goes on along the minus strand of JABUQX010131227.1, from coordinate 9,397 downwards.
GATCTAATTTCTTTCCCCATTCTCTAGTTTATAAATACATTAATAAGTTTCTGGATTCTAGGTTTAACCCTCCCTCTCTTACAGCTTCAGTTCCTAAATTAAAACTATATCTTTCTTTGCCTTTCTATGAACACATTCACATTAAACTTTCTAAAGACCTTTCTCATTTTCTTTTTAATACTTTCCCTCAACTTGATACCAAATTAATTTTCAATTCTTCACATAAAATAGCATCTTTCTGTAACCACAAGGAAAAGACCCCTGCTGCTCTCCAAGCCTCTGTCATTTATAAATTTAGCTGTGGTGGCTGCGATGCCTCCTATGTTGGTAGCACTCAGCGCCAACTCGCTGTCAGAGTGGATGAGCATAGAGGTATTTCCACACGTACAAATTTATTACTCAATAGCCCTTCTCATTCATCCATACGTGATCATGCACACACACACGATCATCCCTTTAATTTCACTAATTTTTCTATATTGTCTCAAACGACGACTTCAATAACCAACTTGCACATTCTAGAATCTCTCCACATCGCAGAAATTAAACCCTCTTTAAACTGTGATGGCGGACCTGTTAAGTTGTTACTACTCTGACCAGTCTGTATTAATGAAGTTTTTGCCGATGACTTTGTTGTTTTAATCCTTGAGTGTTATATTTCTAGTAAGTTTCTTTATTTTGTTTTCAAGTGTTTTCATGTGTTTTAATTTTTTTTTTTTTTTGAGTTACCCATTTAGTGTAAATTCATTTAATTATCTATTTATTATTGTTATCGAATTTTTGTGCCTAAGCTTATTCTGAAGATTTGAGTTTCCGGCTCCGCTTGTTAATAAAGAAATCAATGATTGTTTAAATAGGATAAATGATAACTGTAGACATTTTATTTTACTGAAAAAAAATTTCTTTTTGTTTATTCCAAACATTTAATTTATGTATAAGATTTCCGAAGTTGTTTTAACCTATTTCAATAAAGATTTTCCGATGTTGTCTAGAGCCTTGGTGCTACTTTTCATCCTTAAATTACGATACCCGGATTATAGAAGTTGGATCAGCTTTATACGACAACGATATGGCCAAGACACCATAGGTTCTATTAGACACTTGGAGGATCTTCATTTCAAACGCGAAAAGCGGAGACTGGATCTTGAATTTTTAAGAACATGTAAGGGCTTATAACGTTATTCCTAAGTTTATTAGATTCAAGCTTTTTACTAAGAGACTTTATAATAGCAATGTGTATCGAGGATTCCAATTTAAATTATTAAACAAAGAGATAACCTATAAATTTAAAGAACACAAGCGTATAGCTTCACAATATCGAACCTGCCTTGATACTTTGCGTAATAAGTTATCATTTATTGACTTTGTATTTGTTACTAATAAATTATCAGTACTCGTAGCACGACGAGTGAAACTTTGTAAACAAAACCATACAGCAAAGCTAAATGCATTGGATTTACATTATGATGATTCTTTGCTAAATTCAGATAGATTTATTTTTAATTTTTCATCAAAGATTTTATCAATTAATGAGAAAAGATTGTTGAGTCTAGGTTTAAATTTTAGTTTACCTTGTTATAATATAAGTTTCGTAAAATATTTTGGGGCTTTTGAAAATTTGTTACTTTCACTGAAGAAGTTTGAACCTCGTAAATCAGATTTTAAAACAGTTACGCTTAAAATAAAACAGATTGCCCATAAACATTTTTACAGATTTAACCCTGCTAAAGTTTTTTCTTTTTTGATTACAAAGTCCGATTTTACTACTCTAAAAGCAATTAGACAGGACGATTCCATTATTATATGTAAGCCTGATAAGGGTAGAGGCGTTGTTCTTCTGAATAAAACAGATTACTTTGATAAAATAAATATCATTCTTTCCGATACTACCAAGTTTCATAAGGTTACAAATAAATCTCCTATAAATTTATCACTCACTTTAGAAGATAAAATTAATCGATTTTTAAGAAAGCTACTAAAAAGTGAAAAAATAAGTAAAACCACATTTAATGACATCTATGCGCACGGCTCTTCCCCTGGGGTTTTATATGGTCTACCTAAAGTTCACAAAGATAACGTCCCAATTAGACCAATCCTGACAGCCTACAACACACACAATTATAATTTAGCTACATTTTTGGTCCCGTTTCTATCCCCGTTCACAATCAATGAATATACAATAAAAAATTCGTACCAATTCAAAGACTGGCTCTCCAATTTAAATTTACACTAATTTTTTATTACTAGCTTTGATGTAGAATCTCTTTACACCAACATTCCTGTAGCTGATGCCGTGAATATTTTGCTAAACAATATTTTCGATTCTGTTACCCATTTTCACGGTTTTGACAAAAAAGAGTTTGGAACCCTTTTAAGACTAGCCACTCAAGATACCTATTTTTTCTTTGATCACTCCTTGTATGAACAAACTAATTCTTTGGCGATGGGATCTCCTTTGAGTGCCATCCCCAGCAAAAAATGCCTTGTTGGGAATTGATCAGGAAATGATGGTCCATTTGGAACCTAAAATTTTCCATATGGAAATCAATAGGAAAATTCCAGGTTAGGAAATTTCACATTGTATCCCAATTGAAATCCTTATGAACATATCCCATATGAAATAATGTTAATGATCTCAATTGGATATTTTCCTGAACAATCCTGTTGGACACTTTAAAGCGTTTTCATATATGAATTATATATATATATATATATATATATATATATATATATATATATATATGTGTCTATATATACTATATATATATATATATATATACATCTATATATTATATATATATATATATATATATATTAATCTTTGTATAATATAGTCTTCATCTCTAACACTACTCTAGCTTTACTTTAAATAAAATTGTAAACTGGTATATATATATATATATATATATATATATATATATATATATATATATATATATATATATATATATATATCAGTGGCGTAAATAACGCCCCCGCAAGCCCCGCGGTGCGGGGGGGCGCAGGAGCCGAGAGGGCGCACGGCGGGCAAGAGGGATGAGCACTTTTTCGATGAAAACTTCATAATGAAAGCTCTGGCAGGGTTTAAGTAAGAAAATTAAAGAACATGAAATGAGTAAAGTTCACTTGAATGCATGTGTAACCTACAGTATAAGGAAAAATCGGAAAGATATCCAGTGTATGTTACAAGAAGATGTAGCGAAGTGGCGTGAAATACTGAAGCGAATTTTGGACGTCATAATAATGATGTCAACTTGTAATTTAGCATTCAGAGGGCATCGTGAAGATACAAGAAACATTGAGAGTAAATCTGGAAACTTTCTCAATATTATTGATTTATTATCCAGGTATGACCCGCTTCTTAAAAGTCACCTGGAGAATGAGAAAAGCAGAACAAAATATATGAGTGCTTCTATTCAGAATGAACTCATTAGTTTGGCTTCACAACATGTGCTCCGTGACATAATAAGTGTAACTCAAGATGCGCCCTTTTTTTCTCTTATTTTGGATACGACCCAAGATATTTCTAAAACTGACCAACTGTCAGTAGTAATAAGATATGTCTGCATCAATTACGATGAAAAGAAGCTTCAAATTAATGAGTCATTCCTGGGGTTTTCCCCATAACAAATCAAAAGGCCGAAGGTTTAGAAAGTGAAGTGTGTAAGTTTTTGGAAAGCAATAACATTTCAATTAAAAAGTGCAGAGGGCAGGGCTATGAAGGGGATTAATGAGCATTTAGAAGACTATTAATGTCAAAGTTAAAAAGTAATGACAAATGTTGTATTGTTTATTAGTAAGTTTTTGCTTTACTTTACCAATAACAGTAATGTAAAGGAGTTTTAAAAATGCGCATCTCTTTTATATATATATATATATATATATATATATATATATATATATATATATATATATATATATATATATATATAAGTGCTAATATATATATATATATATATATATATATATATATATATATATATATATATATATATATATATATCTTAATATATAATATATATATATATATATATATACTATATATATATATATGCTATATATATCTTATACTATACTATATACTTATATGCTCATCTTATATATATATATATATATATATATATATATTCTTTTTTCATTGTAATACACTCTGGTTCTTTTGTAAGGCTAATGTGATTTTTCTTTGATATGAACAAGAAAACTTTTTTTGTCATTCAAGTTCCAAAAACTCTATCCACCCCGTGCATGACTTTGCTTTACTTTACCAATAAAAGTAATATAAAAGTGTTCTAATATATATATCTCTTTTTATATATATATATATATATATATATATATATATATATATATATATATATATATATATATATATATATATATATATATATATATATATATATATAGAAAAATAATAAAAATATATATATATAAATATATATACTTCTATATCTATATAATATATATATATATATATATATAAAATATATATATATATATGTATATATTATATATAATAATAATAATATATATATATATATATATATATATAATATATATATATATATATATATATATATATATATATATATATATAATATATATATATATATATATATATATCCTGTCACCTTTTTCGTTGTATTCCTCTCTGGTGCTTTTGTGAAGAGGCTAATGTGATTTTTCAAAAATTTGTTGCTATCTTGATGGGAGATTCTCACATATGACCTAGTAACTATGCACGCAGTTATTAGCAGTTTAACACCATTCAAAGCGATAGGTAATTGATTTATTTAAAAGTAGGGGATGGCTGAAAAAAATCAAATAGAAAAAAATCAATTGAGTTTTTACTTGATTTTTTATAAATAAATCTTTGATTTTTGATTTTTTGATTTTTTTGATTTTTTTGATTTTTATTTTTTTTATTATTTTTATTTTTTTCTATATTTAAGTGATTTAACTTCAATAGAAATAAAAAATTAAAATAAAACTATATATATTATGAAGTTTTTAATATTTTTTTTCAATTTTCAACAAACTATTGGCATTGTAACCCGTAAGTCTGTAACATTCTTTAGTGCTGCTGTTTCATTGTTTACATTGTGAATTTTTGAGCCAGCTAGGGCCCATTGTTAGAGTGAAAATTAATGCAGATGCAGACTATTTTCTTATCTATTGTTTTTTTGGATAATGTCGTATATAATATGTTAGGCCAGTATTTGAATATTGTCTACAATTTTAGCACCCTTAGTAAAAGACATGGACTATGCTGAGAGGAGGGCTCAACGTAAAGCAACAAGGAGGTAGATTTTTGGCTTTGAGGATAAGAATAGGCGTGAAGTTGTCTAGATAGGCCATGCGGCTTCTTAAATATTATTCTTATTTATTATTTATTATGGGTTGACTGGGACATTCTAGAGGGCCAATGCAGCTTCTTAATGTTAATTAATTTTTATTGGTTTGACTGAAACATTTAAAGGACATTGACTTTCTCAAGTATTATTCTTATTTATTATGAGTTGACTAGGACATTCTAGAGGGGCCAATGCCTTCTTGGTATTATTTTTTAATTATTAATTATTATTACTGGTTGACTGGGACAGTCTAGATAGGCCCATGCGGCTTCTTAAGTATTATTCTTATTATTTGATATTTATTATGAGTTGACTGGGGCATTTCTAGAGGGGCCAATGCGGTTTCTTAATTAATTATTAATTTTGATTGGTTGACTGGGAAAGTCTAAAAAGGACCATGCAGCTTTTTAAGTATTATTATTATTTAATGTGGGTTTACTGGGACATTCTAGAGGGCCAATGCTGCTTCTTAATTATTAATTTTTGTTGGTTGACTGGGACACTGTAAAGGACCATACGGCTTCTTGTATTATTCTTATTTATTATACGGGTTGACTGGGGCATTCCTAGAGGAGTTAATGCAGAAACTTTCTTGGTATTATTCAAGAGTAATAATTGGAGTGACATAATAAAGAATAATACAGACTGTGCAATCAGCCAATAAGAATAACAAGCGCTGTCTTTCTAAGGCAGCCATAATATAAACAGGGCCAATACTTAGAAATGTATGAAGACACTATCTGAACTGTCCCGATCGTAATAATAATAATTAATAATTAAAAATAATATTTATTTATTATATATATATATATATATATGTATATATATATATATATATATATATCTTTATATACTAATATATATATATATATATATATATATATATATATATATATATATATATATATATATATATATATATATATATATATATATATAATAATATATACTATACTATATAAATATATATATATATATATATATATATATATATATATATATAATATATATATATATATATATATATATATATATATATATAATATAATATATATATATAAAATCAACAATTATAAATAAGAATAATACTTATGAAGACATGGTCTTTTTAGACTGTCCCAGTCGGCCAATAAAAATTAATAATTAGGAAGCCGCATTGGCCCCTCTAGATGTCCCAGTCAACCCATAAGAAATTAAGAATAAAGAATAATTTTTAATAATAATATTAATGTAATTAATAAATAGTATTTATAATTGAAGCCACATGGGCCCACCTACACTGTCCCAGTCAGCTGGCAATAATTAATAATTGGGGCCAGTAATTCAAAGTCGCATTGGCCCCTCTAAGAATGTCCCAGTTAGTCCATAGTAATTGTGATAGAATATCTTTCAAAGGGAAGCATTGGGCCTATCTAGACTGTCCCAGTGGCCCATAATAATTAAGAATAGCTTATATTCTTGGTATTGAGTATGGTGCGACTGGGACAAATCAAACTAAACCCTTCAACTAAACTTCTAATATGCTTATTTATTAATTTGTTGATTGACTGGGACAATCTAAGTGAGCCCATGTGAACAAGTTATAAATGCTATTCATTAATTACATTAACTATTACTATTAAAAATTATTCTTAATTCTAAATTTTTATGGGTTGACTGGGACATTCTAAGAAAAAGAGGTTAAATGCCGCTTCTCAATTATTAATTTTATTGGTTGACTGGGAAAGTCTAAAAGGCATGCAGCTTCTTAAGTATTATTCTTATTTATTTGAGTTGACTGGGACACTACAAGAGGGATCAGTATTCTCAATTATTGGTTGATTAGGATGAAATCTGGATAGGCCCATGCATCTTCTTAAGTATTATTCTTATTTATTATTTATTATGGGTTGACTGGGACATTCTAGAGTGGCCAATGCGGCTTCTTAATTATTAATTTTTATTGGTTGACTGGAACAGTCTAAATAGGACCATGCGACTTCTTAAGTATTGTTCTTATATATTATGGGTTAACTGGGGACATTCTAAGAGTTTTAACACAGCTTCTTGGCAGTAATATTAATTATTAATTATTATGGGTTGACTGGAGACTATATATATATATATATATATATATATATATATATATATATATATATATATATATATATATATTTAAAAAACTCTTTTTATATAAATATATATTTATATCTATATATATATATATATATATATACCTGCTATATGCTTATAACGCTATATATATATAGGCCGAAAATCACTTTGGCTATCAAAATGATTAATGACCTTGCAGTCATTAATCAGGGGGGGTTAATTGAGAGTACTTTCCTCGTAGTGCTTTATTTGACAATAGTGATACGGACAATTGACAGATATGGATTTGATCAATTAAGTAAATGAGGTAATTCTAATGCACCAAATGTCGTTAGAAATTATGATAACACACACATAAAACTAACAAATAAAAATGGCAAGAATTCCTAATCTAAATGACCTGTTAAGGGGAGGTCGGACTTGACAACTCCTCATCGTGGGAGCGCTATCAAAGGACTGATCTGGCGTTAGCTTGCTGGCGTGCCACCTGAGCACTTCCCGCCAAGCTTCGCCCTTTGTTGTCGCGTCTTCTTTCTTTGTAAAGAAAGAAGCGCGAAAGATTTGAATTTTAAATAATAAATACGGTATACAAGTATGGAGGCTTCACCAGAGATTTTAAGGTGTATGCATGAGACCGGCAAATTAGCCTCTTACAGCTTGCATACCCTCTAATGACAATGCATGCTTTGTCTTACAAAGATTCCCTATCAATTTTCACCTTAGACTTTGGTGAATCCCGGAGGTGGAAGAAAAATAACTGTTCTCACAAACGCACGTGACGCGTGTGTTTGTGACAGTTTCACAGTTTTTTTCTATACCCAAGCCTTCTGATTAATAATTAACATAATGGAGGAAAGAGGTAGGAAAGGAGTTGAAACACTAATTTAGAAAGAGAAAGAAAACCTCATAAAAATAAGAAATCGTATAGCGACATTTTTAATTACACAGGTAATTCTTCGTCAAAAATACTTGGTTCCTCCGTATTTTTTTCAACTTTCTAACTCTTTTTTGTCGTCTTCGTTTTTCTCGTTTTGCATTTACTCTTCAGTGTCACACTCTCAAAGGCGAGATTAATGTTTCCATCATTTATTTAATAGAATTATTAAGGAACCTTTCCGGTAACTTCGTATTAACCTTTTGTTTTCTTTCAAATGCATTCAGGATCCAGTAATTCACATTTGCAAGTCTTTCTTTGAAAAGCAATCATCAAAATGATATTCCTATCCTTTTTCTTCCTATGTATCATTATCCATTCTATTTTGGTTGCTCCATTTGAAGGTCATTTGGAAGCTTTTCTCTGACTGGTTAGTTTGGTGATGGGAGGACCAATCACAGGGTCCGTATGAGAACTGTTGTTGTTGTTGTTGGCCGATAGATGGCGCTTTCTGGGTGACAGGCAAGGAGAGATTTTGGTTGCTCCAGTCGAAGATCGTTTGGAAGCTTTGCTCTGATTGGTCAGTTCGCTGATGGGAGGACCAATCACAGTGTTCGTATGAGAAAGCGTGGTTTTTGGTTTGTTTTTAAAGGAACGATTGTCCTTGTAAATAGAGAGAGTGTTGCTCTCTTGTGGGCATTTCTTTTTTTTTTTTTTTTTTTTTTTTGTAGAATGCTTATACTCTTAATATTTTCATTGATCAATTTAATATTAAAAGAAAGATTTTTGTCTACAAGAGTAAGATGTTTGAAAAAAGAAAAAATGAGTCTTAATATTATCATGCGGCATAATCTGAATTATACATTTATAAATTTTAGGAGGAACCTTTCGCTATACAGTTTAAAATTTGCATTTTTACCCTACGCTATAGCGCATGCGCGGTTTGCTTTTAGGTGTACATCGGGTATAATTGTAGCAAGTCTCGTTTAAGAGCTCTGTTGCTTTGACAAATGTTTATTTACCGAATTTTTTCATCTTTGATATATAACAAAAATAATATATAATTTTCTCTAAAATA